>JAMZEH010000053.1:417500-555000 GCA_024699665.1 Ostrea denselamellosa
GTTTTGGTTGGTTTTTTTGTTGGGTTTTTTTTTTGTTGTTGTTGTTTTGTTTTGTTTTGTTTTTGTTTTTGGTTTTGGTTTTTTATTTTGTGTTTTTCGTTTATTTGTTTGTTTGTTTTGAAAAACTGCGTTTTTTATAGCCATTTTGTGCCCATATGCAGGATAAAATTGAAATTTCCAAAACCCTATTGATCGTCTACTGGACACCATTTATCATATTCCAAAAGATTAAATGGTTACTGCTTAAAATGAAAGAGGAGTGTGAGGAAGAAGAAAGTGTGACAGACTGAAGGACGGACCACGCCTGGGGTAACAAGTATATATTCGAACCTTCTTAAGAAAGTGCGGGCATAAAAAAATGCATATATATATAAACCAGAAGAATTTACATTACTTCAAGAAAAGAAGAAATAATGTCCGGGGAGGTTACGAAATACAGATCACAACAAGCCAGTCACATGAAATATATTTTCATACCTCATACATGTAATTATACCCGCACTTTGTAAAGAACGTTCAGGTATATGGTTGTTGCTGGGACCAAATGGGGGTAGGAAAACGTCTTTTTTCTGAAAAAAAAACCAGACAACAAAAACCAGTTCCCGGAACTCCTCTTACAATTTATGCAGTGGCCCAATCATCTGTTTGGAAGACGAGTTAGGGTGTCCTTCAGATGTGCAGTAAGTTTTCGGAATTTTCTTTTTCACCTTGAGGGGCAAATGAGGTGGGAAAACGATGAACAAACACCTGGTGCTTAGTGTAACAAGAAGATATTTGCGTGAAGGGTTGGAATCTCAACCATTTTTAAAATACTTGAACAATCAAAAAATGATGGAGTCTGGGATAACCCCGGGACACTTACCAATCAGAATACTTGATGCATCTTGATATGTGCAGCAGGAATATGTGGTTTAGGTCATCATCTCAATTATTTTAAACATATTTCAACAATTACAAAATAGGGTTTGGGATGACCCCAGTACACTTGTCCAACAAAATATTCATGCATCGTGACATATGTAGCAAAAACATATTAAGAGCCATTCTCTGTGACCACTTAAACATTTATATATAAGGGGCCAGGCACGCACTGTCATCACTTTTTTGTTCAAATTTGGCACATTGACTTAATCTAGCATAAGTAATGTATAACCATTTTAAGAAATTTATCTATGATTTTATTAGGATTTGCAGGGTTTTTGAGATTTGACGAGTTAAGATCTTTGAAGTGTAACAATATTTTGATTGAAGATGAATATGTCAAAATAATAGTTGAAAAGAGTAAAAATGACCAGCTGAGAGAAGGAAATGAAGTAATGATAGCTAAGGGCATTACATGTGCTTGTCCATACAACATGATTTTGCGTTATGTATCAGCTGCAAATATTGATTTGTTATCTTCAGATTTTATGTTCAAGCCTGTTTACAGGAGCAGAGGGGTTTGCAAAGCTGATAACAAAAAACAAACCTCTTAGTTACACAGCAGCGAAAGAAAATATTGTCAAAATGTTGAGGTCTGTAGCTCCAAATTTAAATCTGGGTATTCACTCACTTAGGTCAGGTGGTGCTTAGGCAGCAGCAAATTTAAGCGTCGATGAAAGATGTTTACAAAGACACGGTCGTTGGAAGTCTTCTTTTAGCAAAAACATGTATATCAAAGATTCAGTTGTTAAAAGGCTTCAGGTATCAAAGAAATTAGGTTTATAAAACATTTTCTTTACACATTACTCTCCCTTTCTTTGGTATTTTCTAGTGTCAGCCTACTATGCACTGAAATGCAAATATTTTCTGTTTTGTTATTATATAATCAGTGAAGTGAAGTGTGGACTTTTAATTTCTCGCGGTACGACAGTATAGCGAGAAATAGTTGTCCTAACAACATGTAAACTAAATGCGCGAGTCGGTATTTAGGGAAGTATAGCTATTTTCATGTTACATTGTACTGCTGTTTTTTACTGTGACTGTCTATTAAAGCCTAGTGTCAGCCTACTATGCGCTGAAATGCAAATAAAAAAAAAAAGAAAAAAAACAAAAAAACCATCATAACCATCATAGCTTGGTCGCTATGCAACTCCTTTGCCATGGTAACATGTCCATATCATTCACGTCACAAAGGAGTCTATGTTTACATGAAATTTAAAAATTCCCGCATTCAGCTTGAAATATATGTATACATGCTCAACATGCATTAGACTTATTACTATCATATATGTTTGGGAATATATATTCTAACCTGTGTGCGGGTAATACTATCTGTTGACGCCATCTTGTTTCAAGAGTAAACATTTCCAAAGAATGTTCACCAGCAAAAAATGTTGTATATAGGAAAAATGGAAGAAAAAATAATATAATTATTATTCACAATGAATTTATGACCTTCAACATTTTTAGCCAACAACAATGGATTCAGGATACCACAAAAGAATGCCGCGCTGAAAAAAGAAACGCTTTTGTCGTCATATAATTAATGTGATTTATCAAACTCTCATCGAAACAATGATAGTACTCATGAAAAGTAAATAAATGATTATAATTTTGTAGAATCAAGACAGTAAATGTTTTATATCTTCATCATAGAATTGGTATTGTGTCACTTTTACAGTCCCACCAACATAATGAGTTGTTGAGGAGAAAGCTGTTCGTTAAGACTCATCCGTTCTTTGTGAAGTGGACAGAAGCACAGCAGGACGATCTAGTAGCTGCAATTAAAAAGCGCGTTTTTTACCCACGCCAATGTGCTTTCCACCAAGGAAGTGACGTCAGGGATCTCCATTTTCTTGTCAAGTATGTAACTTTGAATGTCAAACCAGTTACAATACATTAGTTCGATTCGATATATCCCAGTGAACTCGAAATAATAATAATAATGATAATGATAATAAAACACCACAGTCTTCCACATCTGCTTCTTACTTAGATATTTTATTGGACGTAGATGTTCACCCCAACTTTATGACAAAAGGAATGACTCCAGCTTCTCCATCGTCAATTTCCCATGTTTATGTAGCAATATTCCATTATCACCTGCATATGTTGTTTATGTTTCTCAACTGATTCGATACGTAAGAGCTTGTTCTGCGTATGATCAGTTTTTAAATCGATACAGGCTACTGACAAACATGTTGATGTTACAACAGTCTCGTTTAAAGTCAGCATTTCTCAAATTCTATGGTTGTTCTATAGTTTGCCTGCACAACTTGTTATTGGGTCATATGCTGTCTGACGCGTTTCATACCAATTGTTAAAGCGTTCTTTACACACTTATTTTGACTATGGATTAATCCAGTTACCTGATGAAAATATACGGATTATGGCGGGTGTGATCGGTCGACAGGGGATGCTTACTCTTCCTAGGCACTTGATCCTATCTCTGGTATATCTAGGGATCTGTGTTTATCTTACTCTTAATTCTGTATTCCTTATAGGAGTTATGAGATTGATCACTTCTCGTTATCTTCACCTTTTCTGTAATAAATAACCAGAACATATTTTGATATGCTACCGTTCAGGGAACGCATTTACACATATATTATTTAATATTCATGATTTTGGATGACTACAGTGTAAACACATAAAATCCAGTTAAGAATTATATTTAGCAACTACAGCAAAATTTGTAACGTGTTCTTTGTCCACATATCCATTAAGATATAAATATAATTGTATGAATGCACAGAAACCTTTGCCAGAACTAATGCCCAATATAAAACAATGGATCTATGCAATTTCATTATATTATATAACGTCAGAAACATGATTCCAAAATCACAAAATAAAAACTGAAATATACATCCAAGTTTAGATTCAGTTAAGAATTATGTACATGTAAATTAACAACTACACCAAACTTTTATGCTCTTCTTCCACATTTATAGTACCCAATGACTGTGTTAAAATATAAAATCCAATTAAGAACTATTACAATGAGCAACCTCACCAAACTTTATAACACATGTTCTTTGTCCATATTTAAAGCATTCTGTATAACTGAATGAATGCACAAATTAATGGTCATTATAAAACAATGATGATATGCACTTTCATTACATTATACAATATTATAAACGTCCTCCTCGGTAATGTAGAGTAATGGGATAGAATGGACCGCTGATGAACAGATATCTTCATTTCCAAAATTTTCAAATGGCCTGGAAAATGATGAGAGCACGAATACCTATCTTTCTTAAACAGAATATATCAAGGACACGTAACAATCAAAATATCACATATGTTTAATATAAAAATACTTAACTGATAATATAACTTAGAAGAAAGAGATTTATGTAATATTCTAAAAGCACTAAATTTTTTCAAAAAATTAGGTCACTGTTATTTTCTGTAGGTATGCATATATTAAATGATATTCCCTCTTAAATAGGAAACAAAAATATTCATTGAACTCCTTACCGAGTTTTAAAAACACTTATTTGGAACTGTTTATTCTTTTAACAAAACACCAATTACAATATCAATGAAAAAGAAACTAAACTTTAAATTTAATAATATTACCGAAGCCGATCAAAGATTCGGGTTTGAATCCCGGTCTGGTCCATTGCATTTTCTCCTTTCCTTTTACATTTGGTGCGTGACCACTCCTGGACTTCAGGTGAAAATCCTGTTAGGGTAAAGGTGTTTTAGAAGAAAAGAATTGAAGGAGGTAAAAAACGTAGTACTTAGGGCTATATGTAAAGTGGATATCGGTCAGGGTGCCTTAGTTCCTAATTAGTAATGCAGGGGCCCTGGGTTCGATTTCCAGTCTTGTAATTAATTTTCTTCTTTCCTATATTATATTGCTGCCCAAGGTGTACCGAGCAGTAAATAAGTAAGAAGTAAATATATTACATTGGGTGTCGTTGACAACTTCTGGACTCGCTGCATTGAATGTCCTGTCGGGGGCAAAGGAATCTGGGTGTTTTCGAGGACGAAGACAGTTTAAGGAGGGAGCAATGTGGTGGTCATACGTGGCCAATTAGCCAAGTTGGCTAGAGGTTCAAGGGGACCGAGTTCGAATCGTGGTCTGGTTCGTTGCATTTTCTCCCTTTCTGTTACAGAAATTTCAAATGTTTCTTGGGCTACAGTCAATGAGATTTCGAATTTTTATTTGGTAAACGTGTTCAATTATTGAACGCTTATTATTGAGTGATCTCTTTCTAGCGCTCGCTTTCCCGGGCAAGTTGAGTTTTTCATGCCTTCATTAAAAACCTATGACAGTGCTCTTCATATATTTAAAAAACACGAAAATGAGCTTTCGCCACATACCTTTTGCTTACTCCGCATTTTGCAGCGAATATACAGGTTTCCATAGGATTTTGAAAAATATACTTTTTTTTTATCTGTTGTGGTTTTTACTGCGCTTATATTATTTATCGTACAATATGTCATAAATACGTAATGTTCCATCAATGCTGCTTTGTTTGCATGTTTGTTTTGTGTGCACTGTACTGCATTTTTTTCTCTTTTGTTGTAATTGTTACATGTAGGCATAAACTGTAGTGAAGTGTGGACAGATGCTATACAACACCGAAAAGATATTCTGAGTCATTTAGAGTCGACATTTGTTTTGTGATGAACAGTTTCTTTGACAGTCTGTCTGTCAGCACAATCGAAAAATGAGATATTGTTACAGGACTTGTGTATTGATAGAGGCCTTTTTTGTACCCAGAGGCCTTTTTTGGTCAGCGTCCGCCACTGTCAGCCGTCCGCCGTCCGTTAACAATTGAGCATTTCAAACTTCTTTTGAAATTTGGTATGAAGCGTCTTTGGGACAAGAGGAAATAATTGTAAATGTCAGGGCTCCTACACTCCTGGGGCCATAAGTCGGGACCAAAACTGTCAAAATTTTCAAAAACAAATCTTCTCTGGAATTGCACATCTGTAAGAAAAATTAAAACATCCCGCTCGAGAATCTTTCACTCATATGAAGACGTCACCATTGCCGGTGAAGGGCTGCAAAATTTAGGCCTATGCTCGGCGCTTATGGCCTTTGAGCAGGGAGAAATCTTTAACGTGCCACACCTGCTGTGACACGGGGCCTCGGTTTTTGCGGTCTCATCCGAAGGACCGTCCCATTTAGTCGCCTTTTACGACAAGCTAGGGGTGCTGAGGATCTATTCTAACAACCAGGATCCCCACGGGGCTCACGTTTGGTTGATTGATTATTTATTGCTTTCCGCCACACTCAACAATTTTTAATTATCTGGTGGCGTCCAGTTTTCTGTTGGTGGAGGAAAGAACCCAGATACAATGTACCTGGGAAGAGACCACCGACCTTCCGCAAGTAAATTGGCAAACGTGCTCACATAACGCGCCGACAGAGGTGAGAGGCTTTGTGATTTTGAGCCCGATGCCCTAACCACTCGGCCACGGTGGCCCCTGGTTCACGTTTGGTGATACGGTATAAAAAACAAATGCATATTTAGGTAAAACAAAAAAGGGTGTACTGAAATTGTGAATTTCGCAACCTCAGTTTTCCTTAGAGGGTATTCATCTATTCAAGCGGCCCAAATTTTAGTTGGGTTCCTAATCTTTGATCTTTAGCTCCTCTATGGGCTCACACTTGGATCAACCTGAATATTAACGTTGTTACTTTTTCTAACCATTTGGGTGCAATTAGAAATCCCAGGTCAGGCTGTTTATCATTATTCCTATGATTTTGAATGCAGGTTCCTTCGTAGAAAAGTTCAGTGTTTGAGTTAAGGATGAATTTTGACGTGGTGAAAAGTGGAGAATATGTACAGCAATATTTTGAAATTGAAAACTTTCAAATCAAATGCAGTTTTAGTACAAAGTAATCTTAGAGTTATTAAGTTAGAGTAATTAAAGAATTAAACCCCTGCTGACTTTAAACCCGCGACCTACAGTCCAGCAGTCGACTTGCTAACCTACTGAGATACCCAGCTACACAATTAAACCTGAAAGTAATAAACAAGTATTGACGATATTCATATTTTCATCCATGTTTTTAAAAGGAAGTCAGACATTGTGACAATGTAGAATTATACCTCTTAAGTGAAAAGTGTGACTTTTGTTGTAGAGGAAAAGCCCATCTAACAGTGATTCCGGATTTGCACAAGAAACAATACCCATCGATATTCGATGCAGTTGAAACGAGCAAGAAAACTCCAGTGGATTTCGAGTAACTACACTGTGCATTACTTTATAGTAACAGGATGTGTCATTTAGATATATGGTGACGTCATCCACGACCCTCCCTCAATTTTTGTTTTGCTTTCACCCATTTGAGATTAAAACTACGAATAACAGTGTAAACAATGCATGCATCTTTATTTTTCTTCGTAGACACCACATGTCAAAGAGTGCCAAGTTACCAAATATTCATCAAGTTGTCCAAAGGACAGAGGCAGCGTGCACTAAGAAACCGAGTAGTTTTTCAGTCGCAGAACGCGTTGTGGAGCTTTGTGAGATTTCAGAAGGGGAGATAATTCATGACATAGAGGTAGTTCTAAATCTCTCCAAGTCGCTTTTCCGTGTTGTTTGTTCCAAGGAGTGCGTCTTTTACTCTCTCGATGGAGAGGTAATGGACCGCCTGATCCTCAGAAACAGCGCTGTCTTGGCGTTACTCAAATCCCGCGCCGAGACTAAACTTTCCGGTCGTATTTCATCGATTCCTGGAAGGCAAATTGATATTCTTCCACTTCTGAAATTACAATTGCGATTTATCCGAGTTTTCGGGAAGAATAATTCGAAGAAGGAAAAAGAATCCACGTGGATCTACAAATTACCTCTGCCAGAGTGTTTGAGCATAAGTGGACACCAATTTCAACAAGACAACCGAAACGAAGCAATGCCGCGAAAGTCTGAAATTCTTAATTACCTACTCAAAGAACCGGATTATAACCGAAAGGCGATACAAAAGCAAAACCAAAAGCGATGGGAGACATTGAGGCGGCATTCAGATCAGGTCAAATTTTATTCCCACTGCTATTTTTTCATCGACTATGGTTTACTTATTTTTTCCCCAATCTCTTAGAACAACTGTTACGGTAAGCTTCTCGATTTTCTAGGATACATATCATATGACATGTCAAGCGTTGCAATATTTAATCCTTTCCATTTGCATGGTATATTTTTGTATTGTAAAACAAATCATTTTAGTTACAGTATTGTATATTTTTTTCATTTATATTGTATGATTTTTATTTATATTGTATGATTTTTCATTTGCATTGTATAATTGTCATTTGTATTGAATAATGTTTCATTTGTATTGTATCCAAAGGATTGTTCATTTAAACTATAGATCATTATTAAGCCATCGGCTATATCGTTTCCACAAACGCTGTTTACCTACATGTAAATTCTACTTTTTCTCGCTGATCGACCTCCTGTTTAATAGTCCTGCATGGAAATAGGAGTTGAGTAGCTGGGTATCCGGAACATCTCGCTCATTTTCAACATAATACTGGCCAAAACTTGACCAATGAAATCCTTCATAACAAATCGGAATAATCTCTCGGATACAATACAAATGAACAATTATACAATACAAATGACAGATTATATTAATAATACAAACGAAATGTTACAATATAAATGAAAATTATGCAGTGCAAATGTATACGTTCTACCAGGGTTAGGGGCCTCCGTGGCCGAGTGGTTAGAGCATCGGGCTAAAAATCACAAAGCCTCTCACCTCTGTCGGCGCGCGTTCGAATCTCGGCCGCGGCGTTATGTGAGCAAGTTTGCCAGTTTACTTGCGGAAGGTCGGTGGTCTCTTCCCAGGTACATTGTATCTGGGTTCACTCCTCCACCAACAAAAACTGGACGCGACCAGATAACTGAAAAATTGTTGAGTGTGGCAGAAAGCAATAAATAATAATCTACCAGGGTTATTGTAAAGTTGAAGATAATAAACAGGATTAATTTCATAATTCCTATATTGAATTCATACAAAATTAATAGTTGGGTAAACATGGGCCCCTGGATATGTTAGAGGTGGGATTAGGTGCATAGGAGATGTAATCATCATCCGTCGTGAGCCCTATATCTTGATCCGGTAAAATTAGTAATCTGTAGTCAAAATCAATGTGTAAAAAACGTCTTAACAATTGGTATGAAACTAAGAAGACTGCAATTGACCTAGTGATAGGTTGTAACGGCAAACTAGATCGTTATAACTACCACAGAATTTGCGAAATGCAGACTGTAAAATAGACTGTTCAAACCCCTGTAGCATCAACTTGTTTGTCATTTAAAAGGGGCCTCCGTGGCCGAGTGGTTAGAGCATCGGGCTCAAAATCAAAAAGCCTCTCACCTCTGTCGGCGCGTGTTCGAATCTCGGCCGCGGCGTTATGTGAGCAAGTTTGCCAGTTTACTTGCGGAAGGTCGGTGGTCTCTTCCCAGGTACATTGTATCTGGGTTCTCTCCTCCACCAACAAAAACTGGACGCCACCAGATAACTGAAAAATTGTTGAGTGTGGCGGAAAGCAATAAATAATCAATCAATCAATCAATCAATGTCATTTAAAAACTGATCATACGTAGAACAAGCTCTTGCGTATCGAATCAGTTGGAATATTGCGATATGAAAATGGGAAATTGACGATGGAAAAGCTGAAGTCATCCCGTTTGTCAGAAAGTTGAATTGTAGAGATTATTTACGTTCATTTATTTTCGCTTATACAACATCAAAATCGATAACTGTTAATTTTATTTCACTGTCTTAAAAAAATAATGTAATTCATAGTTGTACAGGGAAATAACCGTCTGTATATTCTGAGCCGTAGTAGAATAGAAATAAAAGTTCTTGTTTTTGTAGATGTTGCCGATAACCTCGAAATGTTGTTTTAAATATAAAATGCCTCGGTTTTAATATTTCAACATTTCTTGAATTTCCGCAACATCCACGGAAACGCGAACTTTTTTTCTAAAATACAAATGAACAGGTCAAATATTTCAGCCTTTGACATGCCATTGATGACGAAATTTTTTCATCTACATTATAGTTAAGTGACGCCAGATTTTATTTACATGCATTATATCATAATTTGTAATTAACATAATTCTGATACAAAGCTTAAATAGAACGCTAAGATCTTTAAGCCTTCTAAATGATCTCCAAGTAAACACACAGAAATTGTAATATAACAACTTTTATATAAAAATGGGAACAGAAGAAACAATTTTAAATACTAAAATCATTTTTTTTAAAAATCATTAATTCTATCATTTATTTAAGAACACTTGCTTGGGGTTTTATAAAATATCTCTATCTATATCTCTATAAGTGTAATTCAAGAAACACAATAATTGGTTTACTGATTAATTGTGTACTGTTTAACGTCCCACGCGAGATTTTTTTCACTAATATGAAGACGTCATCATTGCCGGTGAAGGGCTGTAAAATTTAGGTCTATGCTCGGCGCTTACGGCCTTTGAGTAGGGAGGGGTCTGTCACACCTGCTGCGACACGGGGTCTCGGTTTTCGTGGTCTCATCCGAATGACCGCCCTTCTCTTATAACTGAGGACCTATTCTAACCCGGATCCCCACGAGAGCATAATAATTTTAAAAATAATTGTGCAAGCTTTGAGTGCAATTTAATAAATACAATACATGTAATTGAAACGACACAAGCAAATACAGGTGTTTAGAAATTCAAGTGTGCTTAATATATTTGCCCATTAATTGTAAGCGAAGTTAGTATAGGCGCATGTATGGGGTGGGGTGGTAAACAAAAGAATGGTGACGTCATATGAGTCATATTATAGGCTCTATTGTTTTCGGGAACAATACGTTATCTACAAATAGCTGGAAAAACCATTTCTATTGTTCTCGAGAACCATAAACACATGTAATATGACTCCTATGACGTCATCATCCTTTTGTCCCCCACCCCATCCCTCATCCAGACGCCTATACTAATAGAAGATATTTTTATTATATACATGAAACACACAAAAATTGGGAGATTTTGTATGTGATTTTGTATGATATTTCATTCAAGTTTCGGGTTTATTTGAAATAATAAAACCATTTTCTAAGTCACAAAGAAATTGGTCCTGCGCCTGATGTCCAACTATACGCATGTTTGGATTACGAACAATGGTGCTGCGGCATAAACATGATTACCTTTTGATATCATTCCAGATAAAAAATTGGAAGTTTCTAGACAATAAAGTGAAAGATATCATTGATAAGCGTTACCGAATAGAGAAGACAATGAAAAGGTTTTCCGTAGGATGGACAATGGAGGGAACCTGGCTGACGCGCGCTGATCTCTGATGACACCATTGGACATTATTATCGTTTGTATAACACGCATGTTTTATACGAAGAAAGTGTGAATAATGATTTTTTCGTGTATGCTATTGAAATGTGTTGCTATTTTTTTTATTATTATTATTTGAGTCTCATTAGTTCAACTGTGTAACCTAAAATGCTAACGCTATATATAAGTGACCTTTTTTTCGCTAAGCACCCGGCATTAGAAGCAGAAGTCAGGGGTCTTTCAGAAATGACCTCAGAAATGTGGTTTTTCGTGCCACAGTAGGAGTTCCAAATCCTCACTGCTTAGGCCCTGCGTGGCATAATTTGGTCAACATTTGTGACGCTTCATCTACAGCTGGTGACATACCCATAATATTACGAGTGCATGAAAAAAACTTAAATGGAATGTAAATAATGATCTATATATTTCTCAAAGATCATTAAGCGAGTTTTTCCTCATCGATTTCTCAAAGATCATTAAGCAAGTTTTTCGTCATCGAAATTTATCGCCTTCATGTTAACGTTTCATACTTTTGAAAACTTGATCGAATTCACTTGTAATTGTGAATAAAACTATTTTTTATGGCTACTACTTTGTAACAGATCCAGAGATTTTGTGGTTGTTTTTGTTTGTTTTACGTCCCGTCGAGAATGCGCCGTCACCAGTTGTAGGTGAAATGCTACAAACTTCAGCGCTTACGACCGTAGCAGTGAGGGTTCTTTAACGTTTTAAAGCCTGTCGCGACACGGGACCTCTTAGTAATACTAAATGGTCAGAGCATAATTACATAACAACGCCATTTCACTCATCTCTAAGTAAAACGTCCGACTACCAAGGTTAATATCAGTTTAACTGGTTGCCGGTGTAAAGCAGAATAATGACCCTCGTAGAATAATGACTTCGAAGAAAAATGACTCCTCACTCGTAGAATAATTGACTTTTCTCTGTAAAAAAAAATGGCCCGGAGTCAATATACTTCATCTTAGACGTGATGAAAAATGACCCCATAGAATAATTACCCCTCTTCTATAGATGTAATTTGCTAATAATATTGAGTAATATTAACCATTTACAATATATTGTATAATTTTCCCCATAGGATTCAATGTTAGACTTCATCCCCCTTTGACCCCCCCCCCCAAAAAAAAAATATGGTTGACCAACCCTGAATTAAAACAAGTTAACCGGGGTGCACAACTAGATATGCTGGTCTATCATATTTTAGAGTTTGGTACAATTTCATCCAGCCATCTCTGAGATACGCGAAGGACAAATTCAGACGCGAGAAAGAAGAAGAACCATACAAAAACAGTAAGTCTCCAAACTTCGTTTGGGAGACTTATATATTAATGTTAAAATTAAGTTCACATTGATATTAACTGGAGAGCGCGTCGCGCTTCATATACGTTCATTTCCCAGTGAAGTTTTAAAAAAAAAAATGTTATAATAATTTATCTTAAAGTAATATTCTCTCTATAAAAAAAAAAAAAAAAAAAAAAAAAAAAATGATCTCCTTAAATTCTTTTATATTTAAAAGGGTGTCAATATTTTACGGGGGTCATTTTTCTTCATGTGTGCTATGTCAATTTTTGAAAAATGATACTTATTCTACGGGCTAAAGGGGTCATTATTCTACGTCGAAAAATGACCGGGGGTGATTTTTCTTTGAAGAAAATTGACCCCCGGTCATTATTCTATGGGGGTCATTATTCCGCTTTACACCGGCTCTTGATTTATCTAGCGGCCGCCATTTTTAAAATGTATACGGCGATTACTAGTTGGCGGTCGCCATTGAATTTCTGCATGTCGCCTGTCAGTAAACAGATCAGTTTACTCCGTACTGCTAAGTTTTTAATTTTATGGCGTTTATAATCGCATGCAGATATGTCATTTTTTCAAAGTGTTGGGAGCCGCCCGCGTGGCGCAGTGGTTAGAGCGTCGGGCTCAAAGATCCTTGAGTCGGGGGTTCGAATCCCACTGTGGGACGTGGGTGCCGGTCTTTCGGATGAGACCGTATAAACCGAGGTCCCGTGTCGCAGTAGGTGTGGCACGATAAAGATCCCTCCCTGCTCAAAGGCCCTGAGTGCCGAGCATAGGCCTAAATTTGCAGCCGATAATGGTGACAGCCGCCGGATAGCTGAAAAATTGCTCAGGCGGCTATAAACAAACAAACAAACAAACAAAGTGTTGGGACGGCCAGAGGAGAAATAGTATTCTAAAATTGTGGACAAGCAGAAAAAAAGACCCATAAATCTCTCTTCTGCTCAACTTTCATACTGCTCAATTATAAGTGGGGTTGTTGTTGTTTCGTTCGTCCTTCAATTCATCAGTTAATTTAAGGTTGCATTCTACAACCAAAAGAGTGGTGTGCGGCCAATTCGTCAATATACTTATCTCATTTTTGCATGTGAAAATAACGGAAAATAAACATTGTGAAAAGAGTGGAGGGGCAGCCCCCTGGTTCTACGTTGTACGTGTCTGTACGTAGATAATAAATACACATCAATTGTACGTGTCTGTACATAGATAATAAATACACATCAATTGTACGTGCCTGTACGTTGATATTTAACACACATCGATGGTACGTGTCTGTACATAGATAATAAATGCACATCAATTGTACGTGTCTGTACATAGATAATAAATACACATCAACTGTACGTGCCTGTACGTTGATATTTAATACACATCAATTGTACGTGCCTGTACGTAGATAATAAATACACATCAATTGTACGTGTCTGTACGTAGATAATAAATACACATCAATTGTACGTGTCTGTACGTAGATAATAAATACACATCAATTGTACGTGTCTGTACATAGACAATAAATACACATCAATTGTACGTGCCTGTACGTAGATAATAAATACACATCAATTGTACGTGTCTGTACATAGATAATAAATACACATCAATTGTACGTGTCTGTACGTAGATAATAAATACACATCAATTGTACGTGTCTGTACATAGATAATAAATACACATCAATTGTACGTGCCTGTACGTAGATAATAAATACACATCAATTGTACGTGTCTGTACATAGATAATAAATACACATCAATTGTACGTGCCTGTACGTTGATATTTAATACACATCAATTGTACGTGTCTGTACGTAGATAATAAATGCACATCAATTGTACGTGTCTGTACGTAGATAATAAATACACATCAATTGTACGTGCCTGCACGTTGATATTAAATGCACATCAATTGTACGTGCCTGTACGTTGATAATAAATGCACATCAATTGTACGTGTCTGTACGTAGATAATAAATACACATCAATTGTACGTGTCTGTACGTAGATAATGAATACACATCAATTGTACGTGTCTGTACATAGATAATAAATACACATCAATTGTACGTGTCTGTACGTAGATAATAAATACACATCAATTGTACGTGTCTGTACGTAGATAATAAATACACATCAATTGTACGTGTCTGTACGTTGATATTAAATGCACATCAATTGTACGTGCCTGTACGTTGATATTTAATACACATCAATTGTACGTGTCTGTACGTAGATAATAAATGCACATCAATTGTACGTGTCTGTACATAGATAATAAATACACATCAATTGTACGTGCCTGTACGTTGATATTTAATACACATCAATTGTACGTGTCTGTACGTAGATCATAAATACACATCAATTGTACGTGTCTGTACGTTGATATTAAATGCACATCAATTGTACGTGTCTGTACGTAGATAATAAATACACATCAATTGTACGTGTCTGTACGTAGATAATAAATACACATCAATTGTACGTGTCTGTACATAGATAATAAATGCACATCAATTGTACGTGTCTGTACATAGATAATAAATACACATCAATTGTACGTGCCTGCACGTTGATATTAAATACACATCAATATTTTCTCGTGCAAGAATCTATCTGTCGACATTTGATATCACGAACATTCGTATAAATTTGAAAATGAACAGCACGATCCACAAACAATAATACTTTTAAATGTAAAACACGTACATATTACAAATTATTAGAAGGGGGAGGGGGTTATAATGAAGTTGAGAGAGAGAGAGAGCAGTTGAATAACTGATGGTCGTCTGATAAATTAAGGGGCGGACCCAGAAAACTTAAGTGGCGACCGCCAGTTAAATTAATTCTATACTCTGACACTACCGACTTCCATAGAATACCAAAGCACCATATAACAAGGATATTTCCGCAGGCGCTCGACGTTTTAAGTATATTCTTCCTGTAATATATTTGAAACGTCGAGCGCCTGTGAATATTTCCTCATCTCTAAGTAGTGCTGAATTAACTGAGCATTATATATATGGAGCGCCAAATTAACATGAAATCAAATAAAATTAAAGATATCTGTAATATTTGAAGTTATCATCAATTAAGTTATTGCTATCATCAATGGAATTAATGCGCGCATCAAATCAATTATTGTTCTCATTAATTGAATTAAAGCACCTATCAATCGAATTGATGAGAGCAATAATGATTTAATGCGCTCATCAATTCAATTAACGCTCTCATCAACTGAATTTTCACTATACGGCCGTATTTAAGAATTTAGCCCACCCACCCCCACATGTATGAATGTAGAGAAGATTTTAGAAATTATGACCTTTTTTAACATAATTGGGACTGCCCCGAGGTGCAATGTAATAAATTTCACAATTCATATTTCTCTTGTCCTAGAGATGCTTCACACCAAATATGGTTACAATTGGCATTGTAGTTTTCAAAAAGTTAAAAATGTAAAATTATTAATGGACGACAACCAATGGCAACAGGTCAGAGTGACTCAGGTGACCTAAAAACAGCAAACTCAGGTCTTTTTGTACATCACTTGAAACTGACTTGTCATGTTAAATATGTAATTACAATGGCATCTGTAAATCTCTCTGAGATGATGAATGGAATTTAATATTAAGGTAAAATATATCTCTTCTGCGTCGCAGCTTTTATTTATTTACAACAAACGTACTTTTATATTACCAAAGGCAGTTGCGTCAGAAAAAGTGTGACTATACCAATCCATGTCTTGTTTCTATAAACCAACATTACACTCATTTTTTTTTAACACATGTACAATTTATGCCGTTTTCCCTTACACGTAAAACACCAATTTTACTTTTTTTTATTACTGACAACTTGAGAAAAAGGTTGATGGTTCCTTATTAAATGAAGTCAAATATTTTATATATATATATATATATATATAATATATGAATTTCCCCACTAATGAAAACCATATTGATCAAGTGATTAATGTTACTGGGTCATAACCTTGGTGCAGATTATGCCATAATTTTATACACCACTGAAGTTTACGAAAAGTCTTGTCCAAATTGTCGTAAAGGGCAACTAAATGGGGCAGTCCTTCGGATGAGACCGCAAAAACTGAGGCCCCTATCACAGCAGGTGTGGCATGATGAAGACCTCTCCTGCTCAAGAACTGTAAGCACCAAGCATAGGTCTAAATTTTACAGCCCTTCACTGGCAATGGTGATGCCTCCATAGTAGTTAAATTTTCTTCAGTGGGACGTTAAACAACATACAAACAAAAAAATTGAATACACATTCCACAAATTTTATTACATTACATCTCTTACTATAATATACTAATTACTTGATACACAATCACCCTTCCATTTCACACTGAACATGCATCTCACTATACAGTTTCTTTCACAAAATCTCATAAAAGCATTACATACACATCATATAAAAATATACGTCTGTAAAAATGCCTTTTTTTTTCTGTGGCACTTAAAGCTGTGCACAAACAGAGAGAACAACCTAAGGCTGTTGTTTTATCCACTGAAACAAACTGACCTCTGCAATAAGATTTTTGATAACCAGGGAAAAGTGATAATGAGAGGCTTAAAGTACACATATCGCAGGCCAGACCTACGATTTAAAAAATAAAGGTCATTGTGGGATATTTTTCTTTGAAATAGAAGCACATGACATAATATCATTTTCTACCCAGAGTTCCGTGCACTACACTTACTAAGTGATCTCTGGTGAAAGAATGGACACACCATATGAAAATATTCTGGAATTAATAGATAGTTGCTTATTTGTGGAATCAATAATGCTCATGAAAAAGTTTTGTTTTCACCAAAAATTAATACACAATAATAATGACATACATGTGTACATAATTTTAGTTGCAATATAAAATCACACATATTTTATTTCACAATTTCTGAAAAGTTGGAATATAAGATATATTTTGAGAGTAAAATTGTAACATTTGATTTTATAAAAAGAAAAGAAAATGTTGTGTTAATTCTGTTAATTGTTACAGATAGATGGTTATTTTACAAACATTTGCAAACAAAATTGAAAAATCAATGAGAATGTCATAGGCTGCATAAACTGTATCTGGCCTTTAAAACATGTGTGAATAACTGTCTGACAGCAAACATAACCTAGCTTGGCGCTTTTAACAAAGTAATTTACAAAGAAAAAACAATATCAAACATAACGTAAACAATGCACCACATATGAAATGCCAAATATTTAACAACTCATATTAAAATGTGAATATATTTAACAAAGGACTGGCTTTAAAGAGTGTTAGAGTGCACATCATGTGAAAACATAAACAGCATTTGTGACAGAGACAAACCCACCTCACATTTATAAAACACAAAATTATCTGCATAGGTGAAAAAGTTTGAAGTGCAAACTGTAAAATTTCAAATAGATATACCCCAATGACTGATTCTATTTTACCTCCAATACTGAATATTATCATATTGTTTGGTATATGAATATCAATAAAGAGTTCTTTCACATTCTTATCAAGAATTTCAATGGCTAACTGCTACCCTGCCACATGATGCACTGGTCACATGACCACACTTACAACATGCAAAATGACTGACAAAAAGTGATTACAATCAGACGGGTCTGACCTAAAATCTGATACTGAAGCTGCATGCTGTATAATAAACTTGACTGGCATTGGCACGTAAAAAGAAAAATAAATTTTAAATATATAAATTTTGAGAAATCTTAAAATGATGGAGAGCCCCATGAACATTAACTTGTAAATGCAGTATAAACCCGAGTTAAACAGCTCAACAACTTTAATTACAACCGAAAATGTTTCAAAGGGAGGAGGTGTTGTGTTACTAACATACTCTCACTTTCTGTTCAAGCCCTAACTAGTCACTAAAATCTACTAGAATACTTAAAAGTAACGACTACGACAAGCTGCTTCAGCCAGACTAGCTACATAATTGCTGTGTTTATAATGAAAACATCATTAAAGCAAGCTAAAGTGCCATTGGACCAAACACGCACAAAAAAAGGACGAAACTATATCTCATTCTCTTCAGTTTGTTCTTGATTGGTATTTTTCTTGTTATATAATAATATGTTTTCTGAATACAAATTACAATTAAAAATTGTTCTTATTTATGGCACAAAGTAAAAAGAAAAGCCAGATTGAGAAATGATTTTCTAAACTCTATGTGTCTTCTGTGTTTGTGAACTTTCTTGTAAAATTTTACGACTTTCAAAGACAGCACCAAATTCACCTCTATTCACCTAGAAGCATAGCAGTATTTTCAAAGCATAGCAATATTTTCATACCATGAAGTGTGAAGCTGAGAACATATACACTGGCTTGTAAATTACGCACCACGTGTCATTCAAATTTTTTAAAGTTTTGGCAACATTAGAATTAATACTTTTCATGTTATTATATGTTATGTACACTTCACAGGAAAACAAAACTGCAGCAAGTTTACACACCAGTAAACAAGGATATTTTCAATAACAGATTAATATTTTATGACCTCAATGGAGCATCTTCTCTCTAGTCTGGGATAGAATAATTTTCGAGGAATGTGGAGTAGTAAAATAAACTTGAACAGATGTACCTTACTTCGTACAAGGAATTAATTTGTTTGACCTCTTACTAATAACAAGACCTTCAAGCTCTCTGTTTTTTCTTAACAGAATTTGCATGTCAGCTTCATAAGTGGAGTATTCTCGCCTAAAAAACCCTTTATCATGCAAACTTTAAGATTAACTTGGAGACAGACACCATGACAGACCAAACAAAAATTTGATCTTTACATTTATTTTAGCTCCCATGCATAAACGCTGCAGATTTTTTTCTTGAATATATGTCATGGTTAGACACAGTAAATACCCTTGCTACATAGCATTGGACTAGAGCATACAATGCTTTGATTGGAGATTGAGCCATGCTAAGCCAACTCATTTTCATCATTAGCTTTCTATTTAAAAAAAATAAATATCAGTCTCAATATGAATGATTCTGTCCTGCAGAACGAATATCTAAAATTTGTTACTGTGAATTTTTGAGCTCAGGTGGTGCAAGTTTTCAAGCCCTTTAAAGGATGTATTAATTAATTTCTTCACATTCTCTCTGACTGTTTATTCCACATGTACTATGCTCTGGTACTGAATTAGAATTACTTAATTACAATATATAAAACCACTTTTTAAAAAAGCTGTGACAAGATACACGTAGTAACAATTAGCACATCAAAGGAAGAAGTCTGATGTTGACCCCCCCCCCCCCCACAAAAAAAAAAAATGCTGATACTCTTAATGTTAATCAATGTAACTCATGTTTACACCACAAGACAAATTGAACACTTTGAAATAAATGTGTAATAAAATTAACCAATTCTTTCATAACATGGCTTTAGTAGATACTATACACCAACACAAAGTAAAACATAACAGAATTCAGCCTACACTCACTACACATGTCAGACAATTTCTCTCAAAACTGAATCAATATGAAATAAACACAATCTCAAAAATGATCAAGTATTTCAAAAGCTTATTTCATAAAAACCACTGGCAATGATTCCTGAGGGTACTTGTATGTGACTGTCTGGAAGGAATAAGGCTTAGGTACATAAAACATTTACATGAGAAAACATTATTCCTTTTCTGCTGACCTTTGACCTCTTGATTCTTTGACCAGTGTGTAGTGGAAAAATAAACGTTACAGCTAGGGTCACCGCCCCCTGAGTTTACTTGTGATCCACTCCAAACCTTGATACAACCTAAAAATAGAAACAACATGTATTTGAAGATGAATTCTTGTTGCTTTGGTTTTAACATCACTGCAAAAATTCATGTGAAAATGACAAGGCCATCATATATTATATTAAAATTTAAGCCACCCTAATCAAATATGAATCTGCACTGCATTTGGAATACTTGCATGTCAATGTATCTAATCAGTAGTCCTTAGAAAGAAAATTTTTAAACATTGCATACATTACCATGTTAAACTTTGAACCCCTATCGTGGTCTTGAGCAGAATTCTCTGCAAATACAGACTCAAACAGGTCCTTGTAATCGTTTGGAAATAAATTGTCAAAAACACATTTATTTTGCTCTTTTAGACTTCATTTCAGTATTTCCATGAAATAAGACTTGAGTATTGAATAGATCCAATATATTGGGTATTGCAAATTTACACATACTGTATCATATTGTATTGAAATTATGCCAGCAAAACACAGCCCTACTTTAGTAATACTACCCTCTCCTGGCCCCATGGTCAGTTTCATTTTTTTTGGGGAGGATGAGTGATTTCAGAAGTGTAGGATTTTCTTTTAAACACTACACCCTATTGATATGCAATTTTCACTGCCATATTTCTCTCCCCTTTCACAAAGTGATAGGATCCTTATTTGAAAAAAAAAAAAAATGTCCTTCATCCAAAAAACACGGATAAATCTGGCTAAAATTAGCCTACTATAGAAGTCCAAAATGTGAAAAGTTTACAACAATGACAAAGTTTGATAAGAAATGGGCAGAAAACAATTTTTTTTTTTTTTAGTTTGATACAGTACATAAACCAAGTACCACCCATTCAGACACACATACATAACTCTTAATCAATGTGCATCTTAATCAATATGCACAATGTTAGGACTCAATAACCAACACTTCTAATTGTGAATGGGTTTCATTTGCATCAGTGATTCAC
Source organism: Ostrea denselamellosa (assembly GCA_024699665.1). NCBI lineage: Eukaryota > Metazoa > Mollusca > Bivalvia > Ostreida > Ostreidae > Ostrea > Ostrea denselamellosa. The sequence continues at coordinate 438,753 of JAMZEH010000053.1, forward strand.
AAATTTTATCAAGTTGCTGCTGTTAGAGTCCTGGGAGTTACTGGTGTGCTGGTGTGTAAGTTGCTGCTGTTAGAGTCCTGGGAGTTACTGGTGTGCTGTGTGTAAGTTTGTTTAAAATGACAACCTACCCCTCCCCAGAAAGAGCACAGCAGCCCTGTATGTGCCAAGGATGGTCTTTAATGGAGGTCAGATTTAGATGCTGAGAAATCTCTGCTGCTGACATGGAACCCTTGATATCCTGCTTGTTGGCAAATACTAAAATGGCTGCTTTCCTCAGATCCTGAAAAATTATGTCAAATCTGAGATACTTGGACTCAAAATTTTCATAACAGATGAGATTTGAAACTAGGCTTAATTTATAACACCCATAGTTTTTTTTCTTCTTTTTTTTTTTTTTTTTTTTCTTTCTTTTTTTTTTAATGTGTTGATACTGTTGACTTTACATAGTGTGATTCAATTTTCTGAATCTCCACATAGATTTTCAGAATCCATCCTCTAATATCAATGTCACAATACATGAAATTCATTGACCACATCAAAGAGAAGAACAGGTATACAAAAATAAATTCACTGTACCCTTGTTTTTGTGAATTGGAATTAATTTCTTGTCATCAGATCTCATATATAAAATATACAGGGGAGTGGGGGGGGGGGGGGGGGGGTATGATAAATTTATCATAACTATAATAATTTGATCTCAAGTATTGGATCACATCTCCTTGAAAGATGTGAATCATCAGATCAAACTCCACAATTCTCATCTGACCAGCTGATCTGTGTCTGTCAACTCAATGTGATCCAACAGTTTGGATAAAGTTACTACTAATAATGAAGTATATTTCTCTCAAAGTATGAATATAATTACCCCAGTCTCTTACTTTTTTTCTGTGTTTGTCAGGTTACTTATAAAGAATTATATATACTGATCTGATCAATGGTAATAAACAAGCAGCCTGATTTTGGAGGAATGTGATGATAGATTTATAGGCGAAACAATTCGTTTTACCATCAACTATTAAAGGTCTTGTGTCCCTAAATGCTCTAGTTGTCTCGTTATTTAAATAACAATAACCTGAAAGCATACCACAACCCTTGTTGTATCCACACAATGACTGACCAATATGTAACACAAGTGTAGGTCAACTGACGCACTAACAAAACTCCATCAAAACATCATGACTGACAAGTCCTGCTTCTCATATACGTTACAGACATAACACAAACTCAACAGGTAATGTGACGTCAATGTCCTCCCATACAGTTTCACGAGATGAAGTTACTCTACACTTGTTATATATATATATATATATAGAGAGAGAGAGAGAGAGAGAGGTCCATGGGCTGTAATGTTCACCCGAATAACAAACTGTAGGACACACCAGTGTGGTATCTATGCAGACGGTGGAAGTTGGTATCTTTAAAGTTCTGAGGACTGGATGTTCTTATGGTCAAAAATGAAACCAATTTCTTCCGATTCTGATCATAAGAAATTATGAACTGCCAAAACCTCTCAATTTCTAAATATTTCTTTTTTTTAGGTTAAACCCTAATTATTTGTAAATTTCAATTGAAGTACATGATCAAATAAACATTCGGAAAAGGATTCTAAACAAGTTAAAACGTTTTCAAAAACAGTGACCTTGACTTTTGTCAAATAGCATTTACTAACATGGTTAAGGATCAAGATGTTTAGGAGTAAAGAGTATTTTGAGAGTTAAAATTGAATTTACAGTTTATGTTGGGCATAGAACTTTGGAGCCATAATTATCAACCTGGGGTTATGAAATGAGCAATTTTGGTAGGGCCTTATGCGTATAAGAATTTCACTTGTGTCATACAATGAATGTTGACATTGGAAAACATAAAAAGATACTTCTATGAAGTTATAAGACTTGTAAACAGATGGGTTTTGTTAATCAAAACTGTAGACAAAAGTTATCTATAAATGAAAACCTGTTAGTGAATTTGAAATGTCTTCTAAAATTGTTGGCTTGTGGACATTAATCACATGTTGTTACTAACATGCTGTTTTTGCCTGGTAATCTATATTAATATTCACACACTGGACAGATGCAATTCTTTCAGTCAATTAACTTTCTGTATTCCATGAATTAGATAATGGATCCCAAGGGACAAATAAAATCAGTCTTCTTCTATTGGATCGGGGTTAAAATGAAGTCTTTTACATTTCACAAACTAACATTACTCGTAATTCAATAATGATCATAGTCTAAAAGTGATTTTTAGTCATCATTTTGTAAAATACAAGGGAAATGAAGAACACTTATTTTACATAAAAATGCTTTTATTACATTACCAGCATATATAGCACTTAAAATAATATGCATGACATGCACATTGATTACTCAAATGTGTTCTAAAAAGATTATGGATTCTTTTTTGTTAAGCTTTTGGATTTCTTGCATGGGATAAAATAATCACTTGAACAGTTAATTTATGGTCCCCTTTTCAATGCCACAATATACACACTCACATAGGCACAGGTGGAATGGGCATTCACACTGACAGGAACAGAATGGGCATTCACACTGACAGGAACAGAATGGGCATTCAGACAGGCATGGACAGAATGGGCATTCACACTGACAGGAACAGAATGGGCATTCACACTGACAGGAACAGAATGGGCATTCACACTGACAGGAACAGAATGGGCATTCAGACAGGCATGGACAGAATAGAAAATCACAAAGACAGGATAGGATGGACTCACACAGGATGAAACATAATGGGCACTCACACAATAATGGGCACTCACATAGGATGAAACATAATGGGCACTCACATAGGATGAAACATAATGGGCACTCACATAGGCAAGGTAAGGATGGATTTTCACACAGGTAAGGACAGAATGGGCACTCACACATGCAAGGACAGAATGGGCACTCACACATGCAAGGACAGAATGGGCACTCACACAGGTAAGAACAGAACGGACACTCACACAGGTGAGGAGAGAATGCATGTGAAGGAGAAAATACAGCTGCCAGATTTTAAGCATCTTACCGAGATCAGGTTCAAGAAAATCCTTGCTGAATAGGAAGGGAAAAGATCTCTAACATACCTCATGATTCAGCATTTTACAGAGCTCTTCTTTTGTGATGGACAGCCTCTCTCTGTCTGTTGAATCCACTACCAGAATCACAAACTGATGAAAAAAACATACAACTTTACTGTTCACAATCCAGTGTTATACTACAATACATATAATAACTTACAAACCACAAATATGGTTAAGGAAGCACAATTTCTAATATTATCGTGGTTGTCCCTGGACCTTTCGGTTTATGTTACAAATGTGATTTACATAATCTCATCGAAAGTACCATTTTACCAGTCTTGAAGTTGCAATCAATGATCTCCCTACGGTATGCCCTACACTGAAGTCTACTCAAGCCATAGAACCAGACAGGTGACTGTTATCTGAGTTACGTTTATCACATGTACAACTGTTCATATATACATGAACATGGCTACACATATGCTTGGGGTGTGTACTCTTAGTTGCCTGAGCTGAGTGAGCTCACCTGTGCATTGCTGTAGTATGTGTTCCATGCTGATCGTAGTGTTTCCTGACCACCAATGTCCCACATCAAAAAGTGAATGTTTTTCCATATCACTTCTTCCACATTACTACCAATAGTTGGGGAGGTGTGGACCACTTCATTCATTAAACTGAAATGATCAAGAAATATTGCGTTTTTATACATGGTAAATCATGCTTATAGTGAATTGCTGAGGATAAATAATTCTGATTTGCTACATACAGAAACATAATTTGTTATATCCAGTAAGCTCATCATTTCATAATAAGCATGCTCAAAAACCACAGGGAATGAAAATCATTTTGATGTAAAGACAAACTTATTTTTATTATAAGTGTCTGCTGTAATCTTGTTTTTCTACATCATGTACATACTTGACAGTATCTTCCTTTTTTTTTTTTTTTTTTTAAAGATAATATGGGATATTGGAACAATGAAAATTTGGAACGCTTCAAAAAAAAAAAAAAAAGTTATGAAAATTATGTGTCACTTGGGCAATTCTTGATACAAATTAGTGAGTGCTAAAGATGATTCATTTCCAATATAAAAATATCTGACTGATATAAATATTATTTTTTAAAATTTTGTAAGCAAATATTGGAGTTTCAAAAACATATTGAGTTATTAGAATTTCTGATATTTGGTAGTTATGGCCAACACAAAAAAAATTTAAGCACAATACCGAGTATTTCATTTACAGTAAGTGGATATTTACTAGGTTTGTTAAATTTTCGTAAGTCATAACAACCAACCACTAGGTATTTAATCATATCACCAAAAAAATCACATTACTGTACATGTGTCAATCTCCAGACACGTAGCCAGGTCGAAAGGAAAGGTCCCTACCTTGACATGAATACTTATCCCGTTCTTATTGCATGCAAAGCACACAATTTTTACATGCAAAAATTGATTTATTAGCTGGTCGCATTTATAGTTGTGGTCAAATGGTAGCTGGTGGAAATATAAGGTTAAACCAGTGAATTGAACTCATGTACTGACTGTAATGAAAGATCCCCCCATCACCCCCACCCCCACATACTAGACAATTCTGATGTTTGGACAAAACTACTTCTCTTATTGTCAGGGATTTTCAGATAAATGTGAAGTCAACTTTTTTCTTCCTCACCCCCTATCCAAATATAATGACAAGAACTGACCTTCACAATGGCAGATGTGAAGTATACTCACGACCCGTCACTTCAGCAATGTGTGCAAAGAAGTGTCTGATCATGATTGAGTCCATTGAATTAAAACGTAATGTCAGACCTGCACAGTCATATACTATTGACAAACACGTGCACAGACCAACAGTGTACACTCCCAAGCTTTGTTTACACAGGATATAGAGCAGATCTTCTGTGAGAAGAAGAGAGACTACTTCAATTACAGCTACAAATTTTGTTAAGATTTCATACAATGCATTTTAATGAAATCAATAATGCACAGTGTGGCTGTGGAAGTGATTAATTTAATCCTGGAGTCCTTCCAATGGCGCCCTACTGAGTGCACTTATTTCATCTGTCTACTGAAGACAGATTATTTTTTAAATCACGATATGCTACATTTACCGGTCAATTCACTTGCTTACATCAGTCATTTCACACACAGTTGGTATTATGTTGAAAATCTGGGAGTGTATTGAAATTTAGATATGAAAATAGTATTGTTGTTCCTGGTATGTGTTTCCAGGGTACTGACCTTCAAAGATTAAATCGCCTGACCACTGCATTGTCATCATAAGGAAATTAACACATTACTCAGAGTGTGAAGCAGAGGTGAAACCATACAAGGCGATTACTCTCTACATGTATCACTGCAGAATATGATTTTATGCAAAAAAAAAAACAAAAACAAAAAACAAAACAAAAACAAAAAAAATAAAAAAAAAAAAACGATAAAAACAAAACAAAAAAACAAAACAAAAATAATACAAAAACAAAACACCAAAAACAAACAAAAGCCCCAAAACAAATATCTGATCTAAAGTACATCGTAAGTTTTGCCTTGACCATGTTTACATGTAACTTGAATAGGGTTTACCGTTCATCTTCAGTTTTTGTCATTCGTATGTATTTCAGTTGCTTAACCACCATAAAATGGCTGAAATATTGCCAACAAAACATAAAATCCCAATCAATCAATCATTCATATGTGATTACAATAGACCTACAGTACATTTTTAGTTTTCTGATTACATGTAATTACAATAGTCCTACAATACACTGTACATCCTTAATCCCCTCCATTACATGTAATTACAATAGTCCTACAATACACTGTACATCCTTAATTCCCCATTACATGTAATTACAATAGTCCTACAATACACTGTACATCCTTAATCCCCCATTACATGTAATTACAATGGTCCTACAATACACTGTACATCCTTAATTCCCCCCATTACATGTAATTACAATAGTCCTACAATACACTGTACATCCTTAATCCCCCATTACATGTAATTACAATAGTCCTACAATACACTGTACATCCTTAATTCCCTCCATTATATGTAATTACAATAGGCCTACAATACACTGTACATCCTTAATTCCCTCCATTATATGTAATTACAATAGTCCTACAATACACTGTACATCCTTAATTCCCTCCATTACATGTAATTACAATAGTCCTACAATACACTGTACATCCTTAATCCCCCATTACATGTAATTACAATAGTCCTACAATACACTGTACATCCTTAATTCCCTCCATTACATGTAATTACAATAGTCCTACAATACACTGTACACCCTTAATCCCCCATTATATGTAATTACAATAGGCCTACAATACACTGTACATCCTTAATTCCCTCCATTATATGTAATTACAATAGGCCTACAATACACTGTACATCCTTAATCCCCCATTACATGTAATTACAATAGTCCTACAATACACTGTACATCCTTAATTCCCTCCATTACATGTAATTACAATAGTCCTACAATACACTGTACACCCTTAATCCCCCATTATATGTAATTACAATAGTCCTACAATACACTGTACACCCTTAATCCCCCATTACATGTAATTACAATAGGCCTACAATACACTGTACATCCTTAATTCCCTCCATTACATGTAATTACAATAGTCCTACAATACACTGTACATCCTTAATTCCCTCCATTACATGTAATTACAATAGTCCTACAATATACTGTACATCCTTAATTCCCCATTACATGTAATTACAATAGTCCTACAATACACTGTACATCCTTAATTCCCTCCATTACATGTAATTACAATAGTCCTACAATACACTGTACATCCTTAATCCCCCATTACATGTAATTACAATAGTCCTACAATACACTGTACATCCTTAATTCCCTCCATTACATGTAATTACAATAGTCCTACAATACACTGTACACCCTTAATCCCCCATTATATGTAATTACAATAGGCCTACAATACACTGTACATCCTTAATTCCCTCCATTATATGTAATTACAATAGTCCTACAATACACTGTACACCCTTAATCCCCCATTACATGTAATTACAATAGGCCTACAATACACTGTACATCCTTAATTCCCTCCATTACATGTAATTACAATAGTCCTACAATACACTGTACATCCTTAATCCCCCATTACATGTAATTACAATAGTCCTACAATACACTGTACATCCTTAATTCCCTCCATTATACGTAATTACAATAGTCCTACAATACACTGTACATCCTTAATTCCCCCCATTACATGTAATTACAATAGTCCTACAATACACTGTACATCCTTAATCCCCCATTACATGTAATTACAATAGTCCTACAATACACTGTACATCCTTAATTCCCTCCATTACATGTAATTACAATAGTCCTACAATACACTGTACACCCTTAATCCCCCATTATATGTAATTAAAATAGTCTTATTGTACACCATGAGTTTCCCAATTACATGTAATTACAATAGATGTACAGTACATCCCAAGTTTTCCTTTACATGTAAATTTTTACAATGGGTCAACAGTTCCCTTTACAAGTAATTAAAATAGACTTAAAATATAGAGTATATCCTAAATTTTCCCTTTACAAGTAATTAAAATAGCCTACAATGCAAAGCATTAATTTTGAATAATGCAAGAAAAGTATGACATTAAGTTTTGACAGCTAGAAACAAAGAACAGGAAGTAATTCTATTTTGGGAGTAAGTGTGCAGATAATTTGCATGTAGTTTGTTTTACCATTTAGATAACAATATTTTATTTGAAACTGTAGATTGAAACACTTTGGGGAAATTTTCAAAATTCACAGTCTGTTGTTATTACTTTGTTAGAGGAATGAAATCGTCAACAGAAGTCCATTTATCATACGTAGATGTTTGAAGTGTCTGGAACAATGCTTTGTTCACGTCTCAGTCTATTAATCATTAAACATGCAAGTTATCTAATTAATAAATTAATGCAAGTAAAGTGCTGAATATCAAATATTTAGTATATATTCAGTTTACTTGTGGTTTGATAGGTGTATGATAATTAGATTTTCTCTCCCATCTGCATAAAGACATTATCTGGTGTACACTTATTTAACAGGTAAAGCATATGGGGACAGAGTTTATGAAATTTACCAGTCTAAAGGTTTTAACCACCAGAATGTCACCAAGACTGGCTAAAGATGGCAGTACATCAGTCATTCTTCAGACTGGTTAAATAATTAAAATGGCCTTTATGCACTAAACTGATATTGAAAACACTGAAGAACTGGGCTTGGGCATTAATCCGAGATTCCTCCAACTGTTACCCCTGTTTTTATATTTCGTCATGTGTGATGGAGATATAAAAAAAAAAAAGGAGGGGAGAGAGGGGAGAGGGGGGGGGGGGTTAAAGTTGATTCAGAGGAATCCTGGAGTACTTGAGCATTAATAGCACTTGTACAAGGTGAAGAGTGTTTACTAATTACATAAATATTGCAAATATATCACCTAGTACATGCTAGGTGTACTTACTAGTACAAACAGTACTGCTGACAGTTATGTCATAATTGATTATGCCCATATTACATTCATGTCTATAGGGGAAAAAGAAAACTAGATAAATAAAAGTTGGAGAGGGGAGGAATGATTGCAGAACCTCACTGAGGGAGGGACGAGTCCGCTGCAACATGGTGCAACTCCAGGAAATGATAAACTCAATTTAGAATGACTCACCCAAGTATCAAATCTGATCTTTTACCAAACACTAATTAAATAATGATGTTCAAAGATGTACAGGAGAGAGAGAGAGAGAGTATATTAATAATTTCATGAATTATTTTTACCCTGATCCTCTCCACTGTGTACATGATGTATAAATTTTACATTTATTAGAATTGATAATTGCCATTATTTGAAATGGAACTATAATACACATATAATTAATGAACAATGAAATTCTAAACCCTACACCTTCAGCTATGATCAAGACGATGACCGTTAACTATACTTACAATTGATACAAGATTGTGGTCTTGCCTGCATTGTCCAAACCAACTATAATCACTTTATGTTCTAAAAAAAAAAAAAAGAAAGAAAAATATCAAATCAAAGTGTGAAAAAAAACACACATCAAATCATTTTAACATTTGAGACGTGACTTAACATACAATGATATATAAATGAATTTGTATTCCTGTCAACATGCACGTAAATGTCAAATCATTCATGACAAATGAAATTCGACATTGACAACTTTGGTAACATAAAAGTAACGCATGCAGGCCAATAAACGCTGTAAACAACATTGTCCAAGAACCAAAATGACCAGCTGCATTAAAAATCATCTGCAACATGTAACCGCAATGTAAATCACACACATGACATGGCTTAACATGTTAAAAGTGATTCTACAGTATAAAGATTTCTAACTTGGGTTATTCTTGCTCTACAGATAAATGCTTATGTAGTCAAAAACAAAAGCCAGTGATTGTTTATTTACATGGACAAATATTCACATTTGATAATCGTTAATGATAACTCCATTTTAAGTACTGCTTCACATCATGATGTCTAATTAATGAATGTACATGTATAAAAGTTGAAACCAGTCATACTAATAAACCAATTACATCTCAGAAAACAGTCATGAGCCATAAAAATATAGTCCATCCTGAAAATCCATAAACAAGCATTTGGACTAGTTGCTTGCATGCAGTATCTATGCTGTTACACCCAATGAAATTGACAGCAGCAACAGCAATTTATCATGTGTTACATGTATGTTTCAACTCATAAACCTGAAATTCTGTAAGCCGGTGTGTGCCGTGTGAATGGGAATTATAGATCATGATAGATGTAATACACAAATGTGATGTGAAGGTCTAGTTTCGGTATGTGCTTGAAGGTCAAAACTTCTATCCTGATATCAAGGTACAAGCGTAGGGGCTATACAAAAACCCATTTAAAACAAGGGCCTGGGGTCAATGCTTTTGTATACTATTATGTTGTCATTAAGTTATAAACCATTTTCTTTTTTTATATTTAACAGACTCTATGGGCCTTGTGTTGATTTGGGTATTGCCTTTAACTCCAAATGATAGACTTGACCAGGGTATCACTTGGTCAGGGTACAAAATTACTCGATACTTGATCATCACTGATTTAGTCCATAACCATGATTAGCACTGTACAGAATATACATGTCAAAAAATGTTGCTCATGTAAATGAAAAAAAAAACTTGCAATAACAATAATCTATATTCAAAATAACAATGCATATTATCTCTAAACTCCCAAGTGCTTTATCATTGATGTTTATCACAAAAGTGTGATACATACATGATCTAAACACAAGTGATAACTGATAATCTACCTTGAAAATGAAATAATTTAAACATTCTAACAGCAACAGATGATAAAAGATTAAACTATCATACCATCTGAAGAAACCAATAATGACAGTAAAATCACAAAGAAACCAGTTATAAAAATACTATAAAATTAGGACCTGATGGTGTGGATCACAGGTTAAAAAATTAATATAAAAAAATGTAATTGATTCCAGTTACAATCTTTACAATCTGCTTTTTTTTTTTCTACTCTTTTCTTCTTGAAACCCAAAGGTGTAATTTGGTTTGAATATATCAACAATTCATAACCCTGCGGACATGTATACAAATCATTCACAATCATTATATTATAACCATTACATGTTAATAAATCATATTTGTCATCCCCTGGGGTAAATAATGATGTTATGTAATAATTACTTTGAAGGAAACAAATCATAAGACAATAATATGTGTAAACTTCAAAAAAAAAAAAATATATATATATATATTCACAGTACACACACTACTTCTCCTCGTCATCAGAAAAGTTTAAAGTGAGCAATGTTTTGCAGGACTTCGGGTCCTACACTTCTACTGGTTATGTAGGAGCTACTGGAATTTTGCTAAACTGTGAAAGCCCCACCCCATCAATTACATTTTCACTAGAAGTTAGGACTAAAACCAGTGTTGAACACCTGCTTTGTCATACCCCTTAAAGAAACCTCTGAACTGCTAGTCTGACAATATACAAAATATCAGACAATGAACTATTATTGGAGAGTTAAATGATCTGACATTTACACCACTGCAGAACCCCATCTCATCAATCACCAGTCAACCTTAACACCACACATTTGGACCAAAAAACTGTGTTGAACACCAGCTTTGTCATACCCCTTAAAGAAATTTCTGAACTAATAGTCTGACCGTCTAGAAAATTCAAAATGTCAGACAATCAACCAGCTATTGTGATCTGATTATTATGCCATCGATTGTCACTGAACTCGTTAAATATAAATTTAGTAAATTGAGCCAAATAATAAGCATCACATTTAATCCAATAAGGTCAGTATTATATTGATTAGGAAAAAAAAAACAAATATATAAGTCATCATAAGGAAGGGGGGGGGGGGGGGGGGGGGGGGGGGATAAAACGTGCTTCTACGTCACATTCATAGATTTGGACTTTAATTTTCATTGAAAATACAAATACGGACAGGCAGTTCTAAATGAAGGTGTTTGAGATTGTGTTTTTAAAATGTTTCAATCATTCAATGAATGTCAAAAATATTGTATTTCCTTTCTAAACCCTATGTCAACATACCTTCATTTGTGAATAAACTCCACAATCTCGTAAAGAGTAACCCCATTGTTGTGTTTGGGGGTTTCTAAAAATAAACAGGTGATTCCCTCTTCCCTGGAATCGTTTTTAAAAACGTAAACAAGAAATTTTCACATTACTAAAATATTTGCCTATTTCCTTCTGAAAAAAGGCTGAACAAATTCCCAAGTTTCAATCCACAGATGAGTGATTATATGTCTTGGTGATTCACATGAGAATACTGACACGACCTATCGGAAGTTAAATGCAACGGTATTATTGCCCATGCGTAAAACTGTTTTCCTGTTTCATTTTCGCTTTGTAACAACAATGTGGAGCAATGCATTTCAATGCTTATTAGTGTAATTTGATTTGTTTTAATCTCAATAGATTTTTAAAAGTCAAATTCGAAATGACGGAAGAGAAGTTAAAAGTGTAAGTGTTGTTTTTGTCTGTGCGATTGATTATGTCTAAGAATAAAACTAAGATAAACGTATATGATTGGAAACAGCAATGTGTCTTGTAATTTAGTGAGCCGAATCGCAGGGGCTCGTCACGAACTTTTTGTCTTTTTAAAATTAACACCATATACATCTATAATTACATTAATGTAAATGTTATATCAATTCATGACGAGCCCCTGTTGTCGAATTATATGATATAGATTCATGTTGCAGTGTAAGGCTCGCATTATTTTCAAATAATTTAATTTTATATGTAACACGCAATTTGATTGGCTGAACACACTGAAAATTTTTTAGTTTATATTGTATAATGTACCTTGGTATGAGGAGATGCCCCCATGACAACGAAGATGAAACTACTTTTTTACTTATAACTCTGTTAAGTTGTAAGGCTTGTATGATTGAAAATCAATGGAATTAAATGTGCATAATAAAATACATTTCACATGCACATTTTTTTCCCCCTGTCAAACAAGCAGTATATTTTCTTACAAGTAAAATTGCACCAAATACTAATTAACGATAAAAATTCTATATCAATTCTGACACAACGATATCATATGTGAAATAATGGTATATATGAAGTATTTGCAAAGTTTGCAGTTGCATTATAATTATAATTTTACTTGGGAGGGGGGATAATCCAATATATTGCTTAATCTGCCTATTAAAGCACAACAATGTCATGTCTTGCAAAATGTGTATCACATGACCTCATGACCCATCGATTGACATAAAGCTGCAAATTGTTTACATATTTAACTGTATTGGATTTGACTGCATGCTATGGTGAGTTGTAACGTAGTTCAAAACTTGTATGGAATCAAAAATGTTTAAATCGCAAATATATTGCATTTTCTGGTTTTCTACGTGATGTATTTTGTGTGATGCCAGATCTATACTTTCGCTTTCTGTCAAAGTGACTCCAAAGTTGATCATCGGCTGCAAAGTAAACATTAGGTCTTCATATGTAGCCCACGCATATCTTCTGTAATCAAGATTTATTGCAAACTCCACCTTATGTTTTCAAACTTCCTGAACAATGTACATGTTTCAGTTACACAAAGAACCAAGATGGCTTCTTTCACATTCGACACTTTGTCGGTATATTGCTATGTGAATCATTGTGCAGTGCAAGCATTTTCTATTTTACATCTGAATTATAAACTAAGACTTGTACAAATTAGTTTTGTCTTTTTAAATTAAAATATAAGGAGTGAAGCTAATTTTGACCTCTGTTATACAATATGATGTAACTTGGTGCAGTTTACACCTCTTATAATCCACTTCTCAGATTATAAAGTGTAAACTGCATCAAGTTACATTTTATCATATAACATAGGTCAAAATTAGCTTCATTCCTTAAATACTCCATAACTGTATGTTTTCACCACTCTGACAATTAATCATGAAATATATGATCTTAGCTCCCTCAGAGGCCAAACTGCAAAAAATGCCAAAATCTTCTTCTCTATTCCCACACATGTGGGTGAAAAACCAAATGCGTGGTTATGATGGCCATGGCGCCCCTTACAGAAGTTGTGAAAAACATGACCCCTAGGTCAGGGATTCTGTCTCTAGGATGTGGCCAATATGGCCATATAGTAAAGATATATATTAAATCGTAGAAAATTGTCTTCATGTGTGAGAAAATCTAATATGCATAGTTCTGATGTCCATGAAGATCTCTATCTAAATTGTGAAAACTGTGGCCCCTTTCTAATGAAAATGTTTTGAATCTTAGGAAATCTTCTCTACTCTCAGATATGTGTATGGTAAAACTAAACGCATAGTCTATGTATGGGCTCTATTACTCGGGTGATTGTTAAGGCCTTTGGGCCTTTTGTTTATGTAAAATATGAGGTCTGTTTTAGCAGAGGAGTCTGAAGTTTTATCAATTAAATTGAAATAAAATCCAGAAAAAATTATCCAATCTGGAAAAAAATTATCCACTGTCTTCTATAAAAATACTAGTATTTTTATAGAAGATGATGGATAATTTTTTTTTTGAATTGGATAATTAATCTCTCTCTCTCTCTATATATATATATATATACATATATATATATATAATATATATTATATATATATATATATATATATATATATATATATATATTGATTTATTTACGTCAATCCTTAGACGGGGCATATTATCCCAAGTCAAAGTGAACTGCTAATTTAGACAGTTTTTGAGCAGTTCACAAATTTATTGGCAGTGTCTTAACAGTTTCAAGCAGTTTGACATTAAGCAGTTTATAAAACTGCCTACTCTTTTCTCATGAACTGCTTATTTTAACTGTTAGCAGTTTATCAAAGCTGTCAACATAGATGCACATTCTCATTGCTTAACAGTTGTATTAACACAAGCAGTTCTTTGAAAGTGATAATAACAGAAATATAATGCAGAAATAATATTATATTGATATTTGACAATAAATTAATTAATATACCCATGGACACACTGATCATTTATATTTTCAAATTTTGTTACCGATAATATAACATTATAGGTAATTGCCTATATGAGTGAAAATTAATTATTAAAGAATTATCAAAACTATTAACCGTAATTGCATGCCTGTTTCATTTTACTTTTATTTTCATGATAAATAGTTATTTCATATTCCAAGTGTATATTATATATGTTATAAGATAGAATTTACCTTTAACATAAACATTTTCAATGTGGAATTTTGCACAGGCACTTGGGGCATGGATCATGATTCCTCCCCCCTATCACTCTAATTTTTTTTTCTGATCTAAAATGAACATGCTAAATTTTTTTTCAACTTATGTTTTGTAAATATGGATTAAAGATTACCCAAAATACATTGTTTTTTGTCTCTGTCACGTATTAGTAGAAATTAGAATACGTGAATATGTGACAGAGACTAAACACAACACATTTGCGTTCAAATTTATTATTAAAGGGCCTATGCAAAGCAATCACATTTTTCAGTGAAAAAAAAAAAAACAAACAAACAAAAAAAAATTATCCAAATCAAAACTTTGTTGAAGATTTGACGAGTATATCAATTGAATTAACGGGGATATTGGCAAAAAACTCCAAAATCACATCTGAGTGTATGTCAGGTTCAGGCGCCACGTCACTGTGATGTCACACGGAGTAATGGTATCGCGCCATGTTGAAAGAGGGAAAGTAGATCAGCAGTTGAATTTCGCCTTATTTTATATCGTTTGTTTGTAGTTTTAGTGCATTTATGTTATAGTTGTTTAGATTTAGTTATCGTGAATAGTTTCATGATCAGCATTGTGAATACTGTGATACTGATACTTCGTTCGGACATGACCGAGGAGTCAGCATGCAAAGCAGCACCGGTAAGTTCATCAATACAATATTACTCGGATTTATTTATTTCCTAGTACCAAGATATTTTCATTTACTAAGTATAAATTATTCCAAGTAGCACTGTTCTCATATTAAGATTTTGTAAATCAGAAAGTCGTGAGAATTGTATCATGTCGCTAATATTTCCAGTTCGGTGTTGGCTGGGGCTGGACATTTCAATGAGACCTCTACAAAACCACAGACAGTCACAAAACATGGAGATTTCCAGTAGAAGATAGCATTCCAGTAGCTAAAGAGGGGAGTTTATAATATCAAAGAATGAAGGCTCTAAGTACTAAGTCTATTGGTAAGTAAACAAAGTGTATTTGGTTTGTATTTTGTTTTTTTCTTTTTTGGGTTTGTTTGGGGGTTTTTTAGGGGAGGGGTGTACATAGTAAAAATACAGCACAATATCTTATGAACATCATTTGAAGATTCAAAAGTTAAGAACAAAAATCATGTACTATATCATATTATTTCGACTGAATGCATATTAAATATATGTGATAAATTTAAATATGAACACAATTCTTTTCTATACTTTTTTTTCAAGCCATATAGACATCGATCCTAACAAAGGCAGTCACCACTCTGACTGTACCTCTACCTACTACAGCATGCTAGAGGTTCATGGCAAGATACTGTGGACTTGGCACTGCTCAACAAGGAGGTATATAAGGAACGTCAATCAAGGCTTTAACTTGTTGGAGTACAGATATAGTCAGATGCATGCAGTCATTGTGACATTGTGAATATATTTTCTGTGACAAATAATTTCCACAATATCAATTGGACAATTTTTGCCCACATCAATCTGAAGAATCAGCTATGTGTATTTCTGTGTACAGGTGCTCTGAAGTGTAAAACCTTACTCTGTATCGTGACAATTATGGATGTAGATGACAGTGGAGTTGATGCAGAGGAAACTGTGATAATTGTAACCAAATATCTAGCAAGTACCAAGTGAAAGATTTAAAGGATTTATTATAATCATATATGTGAATTCTTCATGTGTGCAATCAAGATTTATCATATTTCACAGTGTAATTGATCTGTTTCAATATTATCTTTGTTGGGATTTGTTAATTATCTATGATGATACATGTATATTAGGAATTTGATATCTCCAGTCCACAATGTTCTAGTGATTTGTTAGTGGTTTGTTACCCATGGTTTGTTAACTAAGGATTGATAGTAGTTTGTTTTATATAGAAGTTAGTTTGTTTCAATTAAATTTCTTGAACTTGTACAATCATTCATCTCAAGAAATTAATTCTGATTTATGTTGTTGTTTTGGTAATTGTGAATGTTATTTGTAAGCAGCCTGATAAGCAGTTTAGTAACAACAGTTTTGCACTTTGACAAAAATAAGCAGTTTTCTAACAGTTTGGTATTCCATATATGGCACAGTGAATAGGGTCAAAGGTAAGTTAAAGCTATCAGTTTTTTAAGCAGTTCATATGAATATTCATGGATGAAGTTTTTTAGAAGTATCTAATTTAAATTTGTTTTGGCCAAAATAACTGCCAGAAAACTGCTAAGAAACTCTGATAGCTAAGAAACTGGTAGATGAGTGCTCTTATGCAAATGAGACATGCATACTAATGAGGTTTGTTGATGGTTAAGGAACTGCTTATTTTAAGTGAACTGTGAAGGTTAAGAAACTGCTTGGGGAAGGCCTTCCACTTCGATGTGGGATGGTACAATAAAATCTGCGTCTGTCCTTCTGTCTGTCAGTTCAAGAGTTTCTGGTTCTTTTTTTCATTTCTCTGTCACATGTTAAGCTAAAACTTGTTATGTAGCTTCATTGTGGGTCACTCTAGATCAAGTTGCAATTTTGATCCATTTCAACTTACCTTACAGGAATTTTGCTCCTTTATTTGAAAATGATTGTTATATGGAGGGTACAAAAAGTGAGGATTTTCTTGTTTTACAGGTAATTTGTATGGGTATGTATTGGAGATATGCATGTGGCAAAGCTTTTGATTTCCTTTGATTTATGAGAAAATTACAGGTTGTTGAACTTAGTCAGTTTTGAGGAAATATTACACAGAGAGTGATATATGATATGTCTGTCTCTCCTCCCACAGTTTTCTAGTAGGTCCGTCTTATATTTAGCTCATCTGAGCCAAAGGCTCATGTGAGCTTTTCTGATCGAAACTTTTCTGTTGTCCATCGTTGGTGTTGTCGTCATCATAAACTTTTCATATTTTCATCTTCTTCTCCAGAACCACTAGGTGAATTTCAATCAAACTTGGCAAAAAGCATCCTTAGGTGAGAGGGATTCAAGTTGTTCAAATGAAGGGCAACACTCTTCTCCAAGGGGAGATAATAGCAAAATAGTGGGGGGAAAAACCCTGACAAATTTTGAAAATCTTCTCAGGAACAGCTGGCCAATTAGCAAAATAGTGGGGGGAAAAACACTGACAAATTTTGAAAATCTTCTCCAGAACCAGCTAGCCAATGTCAATCAACTTAGTACAAATCATCCTTGGGTGAAGGGGATTCAAGTTTGTTCAAATGAAGGGCCATGCCCCCTTAAAAGGGGAGATAATCACAAAAAGGCTAAACTAGGGTGGGGTCATCTAAAACTTTTCTTTTCATGAATAACTGGGCCAGTAAAGTTCGAAATTACATATAAGCTTTCTGACGTTGTGCAGATTCAAATTTGTTAAAATCATGGCCCCCCCAAGGGTGGGGTGGGGCCACAATAGGGAATCAAACTTTTTACAGGTGAATATATAGGCAAAATTTTTAATATGGGCCATGGTGACTCAGGTGAACAATGTGGCCCATGGGCCTCTTTTACAGCCTATTAAATTGTATGGATTTGGAAGATGTGCATGTGACAAGGATTTGATTTTCTTCAGTTTTTGAGGAAATTACGGGTTGTTGACTTACTCCATTATTAGGAAATATCATATTTAGACATGGTTTGGGTTGTAGTTCCACTCAGGTTTTGAAGCTAGAGTCCTTGTAAATAAGTGGAAGATGTATATAGTGCAAGGATTTTGATTGTCAACAAATTTTAACTTCCTGTGATGTTTAACATATTTACAAATTGTTGAACTTGGTCTTGAGGAAATATTTTACATGCAGAACTCGTGGTTTGTCTGTCTACCTCCTGTCACAGTTTTTAAGCTAGGACCTTTTTGTTCATACAATGAAAGAAAGTATGTCACAGCCAGATGATGGATGATACTATCTGAAGCAAAGTTCTACAAATCATGGCTTAAGAAAAACACCTGATGTAAGCTTTTCATAGGTGTATTATGTACTTTTTGGTACTCTTTTTATTTCAATTAAATTGATAAAACTTCAGAGTCCTGTGGTTTTATAATGTGTGAAGACTGCACACCAATAATGAAAGAAAAAATATGCCAGATGGCAGTGATATAGTACAGTTTGTGATAAAAACGGTTTAAAATTGCTTTTAGTCTGTATATCCTTTTAATCAAACAATGTACATCTGTCTTGTATGTATGTCTAAAAAGTACACTTTTTTAGCTCACCATAGCCGAAGGCTCAGGTGAGCTTTTCTGATCAAAACTTCGCATTGTCCCTTGGTGGTGTTGTTGTCCTCAGTGTTGGTATTGTCAGCATCGTTACTTTTCACATTTCATCTTCTCTAGAACCACTGGACCAATTTCAATAAATCTTGGCCAAAAAAAACATCCTTGGATTCACATCTGTTCAACTGAGGGGAAGTGTCCTTCTCCAAGTGGAGGTAATAGCAGAATAATGAAGAAACACTGACAAAGCTTGAAAATCTTTTTCTCCAGAACCAGCAGGCCAGTGTCGATCAAATTTCATACAAATCATCCTTGGGTGAAAGAGATTCAAATTTGTTCATATGAAGGGTCATGCTCTCTTCAAAAGGGGAAGTAATCACAAACATGCAAAACTAGGGTGTGGTCATTTAAAAATATTCTTCTCTTGAAGATGCCAGTAAAGTTCCAATTTACCTGGAAGATTTCTGACATAGTGTAGATTCACGTTTGTTAAAATCATTGGCCCCAAGGGGTAGGGTGGGGGCCACAATAAAGGATCAAAGTAAGAATTAGGTAGGTTACATGAGGAATATGTTTTGGTTCCAAATGACAAAGCTTGTAACAACAGTGTATATGTTTGTAAGGCTCATTATTACCACTGCATTCTAAACAAACTTGGCATTAATTTCATACTTTGTAATCACACTTATACTCCAACTGCCCTTTCATAAGATGAGATTCTTCAAAATTATGCTTCAGTTTTAAACACATTGAATATCCCAGTCAATGGAGCAGATGAATATGAGTTACCAAAATTCCACAAAAACCGTTACAAACAAAGATACATTGCTGGATCCAGTAAATGTTCTACCAAGCCCCTATTTTTGCTCCATACAAAAATGTTAACTGCTGAAGGAGAAACTTCAAACATATTATGCCACTACATATGCCAGAAGTGGTGTAAATCATATGTGGATTCTTAAAAATTCTAAAAACAACCTTTGGTGAATTTGAAATCACAAAACTTTTTTCAAATTAACAACATTAAAACAATGATTTTACAACATTTTACTCAACCATACCTCATGATAAATTAAAGACTAGAATTTCATAGACAGTTGCTTCATTAACAAAAATGGTAAAAGGAAATACTCATATCTAGTGATCAGTCATCCCAAAACTTATTTTGTTAAGCACCACTCTGACTCCGCACAAGTACTCTGAAGCTGATATTGAAAAGATTCTAGAGTTCCTCATTGGCAATATCTTAGTAGTCTTTTGTGATCGGTTCTTCCAACACTCTGTTGGAATTTCCATGGGCACGATTAGTGCTCCTTTGTTAGCTGGCCTGTTTTTATATTATGAGGCAGAATTCATTCAAAAGCTTCTATATGAGAAGAAAAAAATCATTTGCTATGGCCTTCAATTCGACATTTAGATACATCGATGATGTTTTATCTATTAACAGTGATCATTTTCATTCATATGTCAATTCGATATGTCATAGTGAACTTGAAATAAAAGACACCACAGAGTCTTCCACATCTGCTTTGTACTTAGATATTTTACTGAAAATAGATGCTGGTGGCAAACTAACAACTCTACTTCATGACAAATGAGATGATTTCCATTTCTCCATCATCAATTTCATCATGTGAATTTTACTGCAGTTATTTTGCAGTGATTTAAATGTGAATTTACTGCAGTTGTTTTACTGTGATTTAAGTGTAAATTTACTGCGGTTATTTTGCAGTGATTTAAGTGTACCATTTCCAAGTGAAGAGGAAGCACAGATTGCCTATGGAACCCTCAGTGTAGACGCGGAACCTAAGAGAGGTGGAGTGAAGAAACAACTTTCAGTCAGTGGAAGTGTGCTCAATATGTAAGATTCTGTTGCTGGGATTTCAGTACATCAGATGTATATTTACAGTCATTCTGTGTTTTCCTTAATATTGTTAGCAATTAAAATCGAAGTTTGTTTTCTCATATGCGTAATTATGATAATCATATTTGATCACTATTTTATTTATCTTTATCTTTACTTTTTCATACAAGGAATTTTAAATACTAGTACCTGGGATGTCACAATGAAAATGCAATATTTTCAATGTTACTGATTATGATGTCACAGTGGAAATTGTCAAAAACTGAAAGACTGATCTTAATTACAGCAGACCCATGGTTCAGCACATTACATTTACCATATCTGTTCACTGGTGGCTATATACAGATCTTAGTTCCCCATGGTTATCCAGTTTAGAATAGATCCTCAGTATTCCTTGTTTGTCGTAAGAGGTGACTAAATGGGGCGGTCTTTCAGATGAGACCACAAAAACCAAGGCCCCGTTCACAGCAGGTGTGGCACAATAAAGATTCCTCTCTGCTCAAAGGCCATACGGGCTGAGCAATAGGTGTAAATTTTGCAGCCCTTCACTGGCAGTGAATGAGTGAAAGATTCTCAAGAGGGACATTAAACAAAATACAATCAATCAACAGATCTTACCCAAGGTTCAGTACAAGGCATTTACTGTATCAAGGCAGGAGAAAATATGATAGATCATGCCAAAATTTAGTACACAGTTCCCTGAACTTGAGACAGGTGCCCTTCCAGATCATTAGTTTGCCACACAGTCTGATTAAAATCAGCTACTTGATCCTCTCCTTTTGTTTTGATATTGTCACTACTCAAGGCAACAATATTAAAGAAAAAAGGGAGCGGATCATAGAGCTGATTTTAAGATTGTTGTGTAAAAAAAAATATTCCATATTAAAAAATGTTGCAACTCTGTTCACTGGTGGCTATATACCACTAGATCAGTTGGTGAAGTGTCTGGCTAGAATTCAAGGGGGCCTGTGTTTCAATCTCATTTGCTCTCCTTCTCCTGTTGCACCTTCCTAATTCTATAGACACTTGCATATGTACAGTAATTTAGATGTAGGACATTTTGGAATTTTTCAAAGGTACAATAAAAAAATGGTTAAAGTGAATGTGCATACAATGAATATATGCCTTCAGCAAAGTGATTTTCATTCCCTGTAGATTTAAAACATATTGTGAACTTATTGGATATAACAAATTAGGTTTATGATGAATCAAAATGGTTTATCCCCACCACTTCACTATTACTGTAATTGCAGTCTACAGTTTATAGGCTGATGGACCACATATTAATCATTTTTTGTACACTTGTCATAGTTTGGTCGTATTGGGTATTGGTGTAGTGTGTCTGTCTATCTCTGTTGGCATGTCTGTCAGCACTTGTCATAGTTTGGTCGTATTGGTGTAGTGTGTCTGTCTTTCTCTGTTGCCATATCTGTCAGCACTTGTCATAGTTTGGTCGTATTGGTGTAGTGTGTCTGTCTTTCTCTGTTGTCATGTCTGTCAGCACTTGTTATAGTTTGGTTGTATTGGGTATTGTGTAGTGTGTCTGTTTTTCTCTGTTGTCATATCTGTCAGCACTTGTCATAGTTTGGTTGTATTGATGTAGTGTGTCTGTCTATCTCTGTTGGCATGTCTGTCAGCACTTGTCATAGTTTGGTCATTTTGGTGTAGTGTGTCTGTCTTTCTCTGTTGTCATGTCTGTTTGCACTTGTCATAGTTTGGTTGTATTGATTGATTGATTATTTATTGCTTTCCGCCACACTCAACAATTTTTCAGTTATCTGGTGGCGTCCAGTTTTTGTTGGTGGAGGAGAGAACCCAGATACAATGTACCTGGGAAGAGACCACCAACCTTCCGCAAGTAAACTGGCAAACTTGCTCACATAACGCCGCAGCCGAGATTCGAACACGAGCCGACAGAAGTGAGAGGCCTTGTGATTTTGAGCCCGATGCTCTAACCACTCGGCCACGGAGGCCCCTGTGTTGTATTGGTGTAGTGTGTTTGTCTATCTCTGTTGGCATGTCTGTCAGCACTTGTCATAGTTTGGTCGTATTGGTGTAGTGTGTCTGTCTATCTCTGTTGGCATGTCTGTCAGCACTTGTCATAGTTTGGTTGTATTGGGTATTGTGTAGTGTGTCTGTCTTGCTCTGTGGTCATGTCTGTCAGCACTTGTCATAGTTTGGTCGTATTGGTGTAGTGTGTCTGTCTATCTCTGTTGGCATGTCTGTCAGCACTTGTCATAGTTTGGTTGTATTGGGTATTGTGTAGTGTGTCTGTCTATCTCTGTTGGCATGTCTGTCTATCTCTGTTGGCATGTCTGTCAGCACTTGTCATAGTTTGGTTGTATTGGGTATTGTGTAGTGTGTCTGTTTTTCTCTGTTGGCATGTCTGTCAGCACTTGTCATAGTTTGGTCGTATTGGTGTAGTGTGTCTGTCTATCTCTGTTGGCACGTCTGTCAGCACTTGTTATAGTTTGGTCGTATTGGTGTAGTGTGTCTGTCTTTCTTCGTTGTCATATCTGTCAGCACTTGTCATAGTTTGGTCGTATTGGTGTAGTGTGTCTGTCTTTCTCTGTTGTCATGTCTGTCAGCACTTGTCATAGTTTGGTCGTATTGGTGTAGTGTGTCTGTTTTTCTCTGTTGTCATGTCTGTCAGCACTTGTCATAGTTTGGTCATATTGGGTATTGTGTAGTGTGTCTGTTTTTCTCTGTTGTCATGTCTGTCAGCACTTGTCATAGTTTGGTCGTATTGGTGTAGTGTGTCTGTCTTTCTCCGTTGTCATGTCTGTCAGCACTTGTCATAGTTTGGTTGTATTGGTGTAGTGTGTCTGTCTTTCTCCGTTGTCATATCTGTCAGCACTTGTCATACTTTGGTCATATTGGTGTAGTGTGTCTGTCTATCTCTGTTGGCATGTCTGTCAGCACTTGTCATAGTTTGGTTGTATTGGTGTAGTGTGTCTGTCTATCTCTGTTGTCATATCTGTCAGCACTTGTCATAGTTTGGTCATATTGGGTATGGTGTAGTATGTCTGTCTTTCTCTGTTGTCATATCTGTCAGCACTTGTCATAGTTTGGTCGTATTGGTGTAGTGTGTCTGTCTTTCTCCGTTGTCATGTCTGTCAGCACTTGTCATAGTTTGGTCGTATTGGTGTAGTGTGTCTGTCTTTCTCAGTTGTCATATTTGTCAGCACTCTGTTGGTTAGGTTAGGGTCAGCAAACTTGGTACACGTTTCCAATGATTAGATTAGGTCAAAGGTCAGACTTACTGGGTAATTTTGTTGGCAAAAAGAAAAAAACAAGAAAGAAATAGTACCAACACAGCTAGGATAATCAAACGTGATGCATATTTCAATTTTAAGTGTATAGATGGCTGTATTATGGTATGATACTGTGACTGTGTCTGTTGTCTGTCATTTTATCCGTCACTATCATGTTGGAAGGATAAAAAGAATACTGAAAGGGCTTGAATGATCAAATCTAATTCCTGTACTCTCCAGTTGGTGAGAGGAAGATGCCTACTATTTGTCAAGGTTATACTTTTGGGCAAAATTTAGGCCTATGCTCGGCACTTATGGCCTTTGAGCAGGGAGGGATCTTTAACGTGCCACACCTGCTGTGACATGGGACCTCGGTTTTTTCGGTCTCATCCGAAGGACCACCCCATGTAGTTGCCTCTTACGACAAGCAAAGGGTACTGAGGATCTATTCTACCAACCCGCATCCTCAAGTACAATCGTCGAGAAAAAGAGAGTACTAATAAAGCTAGACTCATATGGTCTCCATGGTGGTTATGCCAAGTGTATTTTGAAAAGTAATAATTTTGCTTCACAAGTTATCATTTATGGGATTGAAATCTTTCTTCAAGAACTCGCATTTATTTTTAGTACTCATTAATATTGGGGAAAAGTTTTTTAAACAATGAGTGGTAATTTGGATCTTAATCACCTCCTTGATTATGACTGTGCTACTGCAGATGTTAGACAGGCATAATTTGCTTCATGAGTTTTGCTCCTGTTTTGATGTATGAAGAAGACTACAAAATATAGAACATATGCACTAGAATCGATCAAATAACTAAAGATACAATCCAACCTTGTTATCTCGAAATTTTGGGACCAAGAAACTTCTTCGAGATATCCGAGTATTCGAGATATCAAGGGTAGAATAGTTAAAGAATAAGTCGTTGGGAGTTCTGAATCACTTCGACATATCCATGGTATTCGAGATATCGGTGTTCAAGATATCGAAGTTTAACTGTATATTAAAAATGAACAACAAAACTAAATTCATTTGTCCATGAATTTAGGGTACCAAATGAAAAATGTCATTTGAAACTCATCTGTTTTCTTTGCAGACATTTTGAATCGCTGGAAGCTCGTATGATGCGAGTTGGTGTCAACTCTTTTTTTGACCATCTAAATCTTGTGATTCAGACCATGGAACAATTTGGACCACCACGGAAGAAGTCAAAATCCTGAATGAAGTGCTTTCATTTTATGTTTGAAGAGGATATTTTGTGACGGACTACTTCTGACTTTAAGAAAGATTGGTGAAGACTGAAAGATACTTTACAAGTTTTTCAATGTGTGCTAACTCTGCCCTTTGCCCTCTGTGAATGTATGGTATATATGCATTGTAGATTTTAACCAATTAGCAGGCATATTTTAAGTAAAAATGTATGTGTACTGTGAAACTGGTGTAGTAAGAAATTTTGTGTTGACACACATGCAAGACACTCATTTTGTAACATTAATTAAAAATACGTGTATCAGTATCAAGCGCTGTCAGTATGTGTTTGAATTATGTTACATTGACTTCTTTGCGTGTAGCAATATTATTTCAGAGTCTATACTGGTGCATTGTACGTGGATATGCAGCTCTAGATCTGTTTCAAGTTTAAGTATACTTTTCAAATAAACTTCTGGACAGATAGCCTATTGACATTTTCATTGTCTCTTCAACTCAGTTCAGGAAGATATGAAATGAGGTTTGTGGGTAATTGACAGCCGAAATATATCAGCTCTATAAATTGTATATAGTTTAGCAGAATGACACAGTGCATGATAGAAACATGGCACACTCTGTGTACTCCAGGAATGTTGATAGGTGCTTCATTCAACTGTCACGGTACCTGTGTTTAAAAATAACTTGAAGATGGCTGTATATTCGTTATTTTATGTGGATATGTAATACACCAAAAGGACTGGTAGGTGTCAAATTGTGAGAACATGACTTCATAAGTGGACCGTTGATCAAGAATTTTTATTTGAATTTCAGGAATATTAAACAAAAAATTTGTAAGCTGTTTTATTTTGCAAGTGGTATTTCTTGCTAAATTATGCTATGATAAGCCCCTGACATATATTTAGAAATCTAAAGTATTTTATTTACTAGAAATCCATATTTCTCTCAGCTATTTCCGAGGTTCATGACTTAGTCCCTAGGGATCAAAGGTCAGAGGCATATAGTTTCATCTCGGTTTCCTTTCCTTGTGACTGTTTGTGCATATTGAACTCTGGTCATGACCTTTTGAACTACATGAATTTTGTACGAAGTGAAAAATTTTTAAGTGGCTCAGTGGTAGGAGCATTCCCTTTAATCATGGTCCCCCCCACTTGTCGTGCAGTTAAAGCATTGACTTTGTAGCCCAAAATAATTGTGCGTTTGAATCCTCTGTGTATCTAAAATAAGTTGTAGTGATTGCTTCTTTGCCAACGCTAGGAGGAGACCTTGGAAATGGAGGTCCTGTGTTGTGGCAGACATTGGAAATTAAAGAGTTAAATACTTGTGCGATCCTGAATATGATGCGTAGGACTAAATTTGTGGTACTTCACTTACAGCTGGTGACATATGAGTGAAATGTTCTCGCGGGGACGAAAAACAAACAAAACAAAACAAATGCACTAAGTAAAGTAATGTCACTATGAAGGCAATGTGGCTGATCCACAAAGGATACGACGTGGATCTGATTTTACATTATAACTGTTAACTAAAATAAAAGCAAATATTTATTTCAGAAGTGGTGCTTCTTGCATAATTATGCGATAATGAATTCCACTAGTGTACGTTTTTTCTGTACTCCGTCACATTTAAATTTATACCTTTAAATAAAACTATACTGAACAAAAATATCAAACGCACTACGAAATGTTTTATGAATTTTATTCCATATGTGATATTTTGATCGTCCCCAAATTTTACAACATTATAATGACATCTATACCAATCATTTTGATGTTCGTTACACCTTGACACAGGCACCATCAAACGTTTGGCAACAGTTTGAATATCGTAGGGGTAGATACCATAAATTTCACTGTTTAATAGCGCGAATGTCCTCCACGCGCATCTCTCAATGCAACACATCTTCTACGCATGGAGTTTACCAGAGTGTCTATAGTGGCCTGCGGAATATTGGTCCACTCCTGCTGAAGTTGACGGATATTATCCGAAACTGGAACACGGGCCCGGATACGTCGATCCAGAGCGTCCCAAACGTGTTCTATGGGCGACATATCGGGCGAATACGCGGGCCAGTCCAATACCAGAACATTCTGAGCTGCAAGGAACTGGATGCAGAGCCGAGCAACATGGGGACGGGCTTTATCATGCTGGTAACGTTGTGCTGTTGGACAAACGACACTACAATCGGAGCAAGGATCTCATCGCGGTACTGCCGTCGATGAAATGCAAGGGAGTTCTCTGTCTGTGTGCAATTCCTGCCCACACACTGCCGACTCTTCGTGCGACATTTGCGTCAGCGAACCGTTCACCGGTACGACGCAACACATGATGTCTCCCATCAGCGTGATACACGTTGAATCGTGATTCGTCTGTAAACATCACATTTCTCCATCGTGACAAGGGCCACCGGAAGTGCGCATTAGCCCACGCAAGACAGTTTCGGTGCCGTGCGTCTGTGAGGTCAAGTCCACGGTGAGGGCGTCAAGCATGCAATGCTGCTTCTCGGAGGCGGTAGTGAACAATTTGAGCCGAAATTCGTCTATTGTTCACGCCAAGTGTCTCGTCCGCCGTTCGTGTCGCTGGTCGGAAGCGGTCACGCAAATGCACCAGTCGGATGTAACGATCCTGCGTAGGGGTGGTCGCACGTGGACGACGCCGATGAGATCTGTTGGCAGTCCTTCCAGTTTGTTGGAAACGCTGTCGTAAACGGATTATAGTACTGTGGTGAACATTCAGATGCGCAGCGATTGTTTTGAGGGACATTCCAGCATTCAACATGCCAATGGCACGCTCCCGCATGACTTGATTCATCTGAGCCATACCTTAGTCTGAGAAAATTCAACATTTTGATGTGGCCTTTTATAATCCGTGGTCAAAGGTCTGTGTGAGCACTGTTCACTCTGTGCAAACAGGGTCTGAATACACCGCACTCGTGCATTCTCACAAATCACTACACCAGTGAATAAAATACTCAAATGTGTGAGCTCTACTCGCATTTTAGACATTAATCGATGAAAACTTTAATTTTGCCCATGAAACAATATATATTATGTCTTTCATAACGGCATGCTTAAAATGGTGCCAATACTTAAAGTGGTGCATTTATATTTTTGTTCAGTGTACCTTACTTTAATGCTTGATACAACTGAAGCACTGTTGTTTGCTAACTGTCAGTTTTAAATTATTTTTCTGATTATGGATTAATACACGTTTAAATTTCTTTTCCGCACTTTTATTAGCTGGCCTGGGCTGAATGCTCAATTGAGCTATTTGAGTAAAGTTTGTCCATTATTTATTAACACTTCGTAATTTTATTTTTTCAAACCATTTTCGGTGGCTCAGCGGTTACAGTGCCTGCTCAATGCTTCTTCAATCGATCGGCATTTGGAGACGAAAATCGTGGACGTTAAAACTAATGCCCCGTGTGTCGAACGGCGTTGGTACAATAATCAAACCCCTCACTTTTAAGGCCTTGAGTAACATGCATAGGAATGATTTTGTGGCACTTCAGTAACTTCTGGTGGTGTTTGATATGAGTTGGGGAAAAAATCTCAAAGGAGCGTAAAGCACAGAAACGGGGTCTTTTTACGGAGTAAAGGGCGAGGGGTTCCGATTGGTCACGGTGCAAACGTTACTCTTGATCTAAACTGGTTTCCCGCTGATTGATGCTACACACAAACTCGAGAGAAGCGAAGTCAACTGGGTACCAGTTTACCGTTGATGAGATGCTTCCATGTAATGTGAGAGCAACGCGTATGTTAATTATGACGTTTTTATCTATGACGTCATTTTAAATTTGACAATGCGCTAGGACACGAGCATTGCCATGCCCGAATTCAAATTTTTTAACAACGGGTAAATAAGGAATATTTTGTTAAAAAAGGTGAAGTTATCTTTAATCAATGGTCGTTATATTATGCTTCATTTTCAGAGTTTCGGAGCCTTTGGTTACTACAGAAGAAGTCTGCATCTACTTTCCT
Organism: Ostrea denselamellosa; assembly: GCA_024699665.1. Lineage (NCBI taxonomy): Eukaryota > Metazoa > Mollusca > Bivalvia > Ostreida > Ostreidae > Ostrea > Ostrea denselamellosa. The sequence continues at coordinate 468,064 of JAMZEH010000053.1, forward strand.
TTGATCGTATGTATTGGAACAATACTGTCTCTGGGACTTGGTCCGTCTGTAGAGGTCGACGATATTCTTCTTGTAAGTTTTATCATTAGTTGTATATGATATCTAACAATACCGTCCTATGTGGTCGTCACTTGTGGTAAACACGTTATATGCAAACTACCAATAATTTGGTGTCTTTTTTTAGGGTGTTTTAGCAGAACAGGCTTTATTTGCAGCAACACTTTTCGTGTGCATGAATATAGTGCAAGGTATAGTAATTCATTGATTAAATGTGTGGTTAAAAACATATTTTGATTATACTTCATCAACGGTATCCTTTTCCGGCGATGCCCTTAATCATTTATCAATGATCATGTAGTTAAATTACACTCCCCCCCCCCCCCCCCCCAACGTTACTTCAGGCACGGGTTCTTGCTTCTGGCTAAAAGTACATTATAACAACTGTCTATTCAACATCTTAGTAATAAATCTTGTCATCTTAATATTACAAGACAGGGGCAAGTTTCCTCTATACAGTGCGTCCGTCTCTCTCTCTCTCTCTCTCTCTCTCTCTCTCTCTCTCTCTCTCTCTCTGTGTGTGTTACGTGTAATGGTAACAAAGAACTCCACAGTATGTGAAGCGATTTACAAAGCATTCATGTTTGCTCGGACGTTGGTTTTGTAAAATATTTTGGATCAATTTCTGGCAGGCTTATTCTTCGTCAAGTTTAAATCATTTAAATTTCAGACAAAAATATTTGGTTTTAAACTTCAAAGAGTGTACATTGCAAAGAGAAACTGGTCTCTGAAATTATCAATTCTCTTTCATATTTAGCAGAAGAGTTATTTCAAATTAAATGTATGTTAAGAAACTCTGTATAGATATTTTCAAGATTAGGTTAATGGCATAAAAATACATTCCTGTATGGAAATGGAAAATATTTATTTTTTTCAATGTCTCTCTACTTTTTGTCTGATTTTAAGTAACGGAATAAGAAATTTATTTAAGAAATATATTTTTGTAATAATAATAATATCTAATATCGAGTAATAATTGCTTTTTATCGGCGCTAGTTCGCCACTGATGTTCGTGTACGTTTTTAATTAAGAAAATTATGAAATTTATCAAAAGAATATAAAGCATTGTATATGTATGAAACTTCTTCTTCTTCCATTAATTCGCAAACAACCATCTGGTGTGTTATCACGAATGAACTAAAAGTAATAGAAGATTCTTTGTTTATTAGTTTGTTCTGATGCTAAAGTTAATCACCAGCTGTACACGTAACGATGCTACAATATCTTTCATAATTTAGGTTGATAAATGTAATTAAAAAATTTACAACAAAAACAATTTCGTTCCATACTATTCTGTTAAAGTTAAATGATAAGAAAAACCAAAACCAAAAAAAAACCAAAAAAAAAAACGGTGGATAATTCAATCAAAAGTAATCAAACATAACGAAACTCAAACTTGAAAAGTCCGGATTCTTGTCATTCAGTGAGGGGCATGCCGCCACCACCACCCTTCCCCCGTGTGGCAATATTGAAAAGGTATAACTCTTAGTTTAGATTTAGAATGTCGGTAAAGATTGTGAAAATTAAGGTTCACCTACTAGTTAGGGCCAACCACAATATTAATGCTAAGTGATCTCTATCAAGCAAAGGGTTCTAAAGAAAATAGGCAACATGTATTTTTATATCCAGGGGGCATATAATTAATAATTTACACAGATCTAACTTAAAATGAATAATGATACCCCTACGATATCATGGCGTTACAATTACACAGCGACACGTGACTTCACACTGATATATGACGTCACAATATTCATTTATTGCATGTTAGGGGGGGGGGGGATACGAAGATCCGAGGGGAATATGATTTTTCTTCGGTGAATAAATTTTTATATTTCTCGAACATTCATACAATAAATTGTTTATTATACCGAAACAAAGCAAGACTACAGAAATGCAATTGAAATAGCGAAGAAAATAATTCTACTCATTTTTAATGTAGCTGATTTAACCTTAACCAGAGCACCACGCCGTTTACGTATTAAAATATACAAGCAACGAAATAAAATAACAATTATGATAACCATTTATTATGTTTCCTTTTTCCCTGATTGCTTATACGGTCGGTGATGAAACTTACAAAATATTCGTGTATAAAAATTCATGTGGGCCGTACAAAGTATGAGAACTTACTTACAGGAAAAGACTCAACTTATTGAAGACTTCTTTATTTATTTAAAAATATCAGTAATTCATTTGATGCGCTCAACAATTCATTTAAAGATCTCTTCAAATAATTAATGATATCATCAATTCTGAATTATTGCACGCATGAATTGAATTGATGATAGCATTAATTATTGTGCTGAATTGATGCGTGCTATAATTGAATTATTGCTCTCTTCAAATGAATTGATGATATCAAGAATTGAATTGATGTGCGCTACAAATTAACTAGAAAGAGCAATAATTCAATTAATGCGCGCATTAATCAATTAATGTGCACAATAATTGAATTGTTGCTCTCTTCAGTTGAATAGATGATATCGTTAATTCATTTGATGCGCGCAATAATTTTTTCAGAGAAATTAACTGTATAATTAGAAATTTCCTCAATTTAACAATTGAATTAATGACCTCTTTAATTGAATTGTTGTTCTCTTTAAAAGAATCGATGCGTGTATCAAAATCAATGTAAATTAATTAAAGATATCTTCAACTGAATTAAAGACATCATCAAATCATTATACCGAGCTCAAATTTGATAATATTTCCACCAAAAAGATACTTTCATCAATTAAATTTATGAGAGCAATAATTGAATTGACGAGCGCAGTAATTCAGTTGATGAACGCAATAATTGATTTGATACATACGAGGGACACTTTTTAAGCTCGTAGAGTAAGCCTATAACTTTTTAAGGCGATTATGAAGTTGCACGATTTTTTCCACAGAACTTGCGTAATCATTCCTCTCGAACGGTATCACGGTATGCGGCGCACGAGGTCCACGTGCGCGCTGCGCTGGGTATTTTCAACATGTGGTTTTATACACTGTAGTAAAATATAGCGTCCAATATCGATGGAAAAATCTCTGATCAGAGGGTATATTGTAAGATTCGAGCACACCTCGGGTTTCCGTCAACGGAAATTCATGCTGATTCGCAAAAGGTTTATGGGAATGGTGCTTTAAAATATGCTACCGCTTGCAAGTGGGTACGTCGTTTTAATGATTGTCGGGAGTCAATTGAAAATGACCCTCGAGTGGATAGGCCGGTTACCGTTTTGACGGAAAAGAACGTTGCTACTGTGAAAACGTTAATTGAGGAAGACGCACGTTATACCGTGCAAGAGATAGAAGAATTAAGTGGCATTCATTCGTCAAGTGTTTTGAAGATCTTACGTGAACGACTTGGGCTACGTAAGATCTGCGCGCACTGGGTGCCCCATTTGCTCACTGACGAGCAGAAACAAAGTCGGGTTAGACTTGCATCGCAAGTTATAAAAAAAAATATATGACAAATGTGACCCACGTCGTTTGGAAGAGATAGTTACAGGTGATGAAACTTGGATCTATCATTTTCAACCCGATTCTAAGCCAAAAAATAACTTTGTTATAAGTTTCATCTGAGGGCGACAGACTGTCATTGCGCGCCGTTGCAAAACATCAAATCGCATGTTGTATGCGATATTCTTTGATTCGAAAGTCTAATCCTTCAAACTCCAGTCCCGAATGGTAGTTCTGTCACTGGAAAGTTTTACAGAAAAAGTGTTCTTACTCATCTTGTTGATTTCTATCAGAAACGCAGACCGCGCACCGGTGTCCGCGGCATCAAATTACTCCATGATAACGCACCGGCCTATAAATCTGCTACGGTACAGGAATATCTGAAAGAATCTGGACTCGATGTCTTAGATCATCTTCCATACAACCCTGGCCTGTCCCCCTGTGACATTTGGTTGTTCCCAAGACAAACGGAAATGCTGGCAGAGCACCGTTTTGAATCCCGTTGTCGTATAGGCAGTGCGGTCTACCAGTGTCTGCAACATATACCTAAAGAGCAGTACCGTGCGGCGTTCCGGAAATGGGTAGATCGGTGTAAAATGTGTGTTGAGGCAGACGGGGCATATTTCGAAGGTCTTAGATAAATAAAATTTTGATATTTCAAGCGGTTTTAAAAAGACCGCTCTACTCTACAAACTTAAAAAGTGTCCCTCGTATGCGCGCATTAATTCAATATTGATGAGAGCAACAATTGAATTGATGATATCTTCAAACAAGTAAAGATATCTTTAATTATTTGAGTATATGTTAATTTGGCTCTCCATATATCTTGCTTTTGAAAGTAACGAAAATCATAGCACATTTAAAACGGTTTAACAATGGTATCGTTTACGCCTCGTTGATTTTACAGATTTTTATCCCGTTGTCAGCTGCAGCAGTGAGGAGAATTTAGAGCCCCATTCATCAAGTTCAGAAGACATTGTGTTCAGGCATGCCTGCTCTCAGACGAAAGACAGAAACTTCAAACTGGAGACAATGTCCATGAAACAAAAATACAACAGACAAATGCAAAAGATGGCCAGGGAACATCGGGCCACAAGGCTGACATTTGGCAAAAAAAGTAATTCAGGTTAAACAGTTGAATGATGCCGTGACCATTTGTTTCAATACTGAACGAAATTGATACGGAGAAATCACTCTCTCGTGGGAACTCAGTTTTGTTGGCTTTAATCGGAATACTGTATATACTGCCGACATTTTCAATGAAATCTTTTATAAACATAATTGCTCTAAAAGAAGTAGTGGGTATCCAAATAATATTCCTCCGGAATATTTGGAGTGGAGTATCATCAGAATTTCAAATGTTGAATGCGCTCAAGTTATTACAGTGGAGAAATAGAGATTACGTAGCATATGCTTCTTCAGAAAAAAGGAAATAGTGGGTATTTACCCTTTGATATTTCTTTTTGACAGTCACAGACTTACGCCAAAAGATTAGGTCAACAGACAAAGAGCTCAGCAGCCTGCAGTTACAGATCCCCACCCTCGCCCATGAGAGATCCGCCCTTCTGTTGGAAGTAGACGCTGTGGATAAACAACTGGCAGAGGAAAAGTACCGTTACGATACTCTGATGTCCAAATACAAAACGTTTCATTCACAACTCCTGCAGAGCGGGATTGCTGCTAGGATATCTGTTAAAATTTTGAACACTAAAACACAACGCAACGATACGGACGTAAGAACGTCCATTGATTCTGCTTCTGACCAATAAATCCTTTAAATCGATGTTTTATGTCATTGAAATATGTGGTGTACGTCATTTGCAGTCATGTTATGAGATCAGCTGTGTTAATAACAGTGACTCAAGACAATTAAACAAGTCTTCTTAAATGACACTCATTCCGCACCATATTATACTTCTGATTTCATCCATGGTGACCCTCTAACACAGGGACGTGTCTGCGATCAATTCACGATGACTAACAAACTTTGGAAGACCAAAGCCATTCCAGCCAAATCACACGGAGCCCAGTAACTCATTGCTGTGACCTTGATAATTTGCATTATATTACCGCAATTTACTTTAGGTATAGGTTTTATGATTGATTGATTGATTAAATATTGTTTAACGTCCCGCTCGAGAATCTTTCACTCATGGAGACGTCACCATTGCCAGTGAAGGGCTGCAAATTTAGGCCTATGCTCGGTGCTTATGGCCTTTGAACAGGGAGGGATCTTTTACGTGCCACACCTGCTGTGACACGGGACCTCGGGGGTTTTTTTGTTGCGGTTTCATTCGAAGGACCGCCCCATTTAGTCGCCTCTTACGACAAGCAAGGGGTACTGAGGATCTATTCTAACAACCCGGATCCCCATGGGGTTGGTATAGGTTGTACATGTATACGATAGTCGGAGGTCATTGTAGGTCCCAGTACAGCTTCGATATTTCATGTCCTTGTGACTTATTATTTCAAAATCTCACATTGTCCTGTGACCATGACCTTAAGGTATGACATTTCAAGACGCGCTTAATGAGGGGTACCTGTAAAATGCAAAACGAAATCAAAACAAAACGAAATGAAACGAAACCTACCGAGGCGAAACAGGGCGTTTTGTTTCGTTTTGTTTGGTTTCGTTTTGCATTATACAGGTATACCCCTTAATGAGGTTCACGTGAAGTTTCTAGTATTATATTTTTAGCATGGGAAACCCCTTAGCTCCGGCACGGTCTTTGACAGACATACTACTATACATTCAAAATCGATCAAATAATCACGATATTCTGTTGGGAGGAGTTTGTCCGCAACTCTCGCAATCTAAATGAACCAGTCTTATCATCTGAGGCCAAGATAGGACCATCAGTTTAATAGAAAATTGGGTTCTGAACAAAGGGTTATCATGCAATATTATATAGTCAGATAGAATTTGCATATCTTGCAATACATTATCTATCTCCGTGGTAGAACGTTCGCTTCGTAACAGGGAGGTCGTGAGTTCGAGCCCCGCTTGTGCTATGACCGTGTCATAAATATAGGTAGTGATTGTTCCTTCGTCAAATGCTTGGTATTTAGAAGGAGAATAAGGACATTAATCAGAACATTAAAAACTGAAGTCCCTTGTCGCGGCAGGCGTTGGCACGTTAAAGAACCCTCATTGTTACAGTCCTGAGCACTAAGCCTAAGTCTGAATTTGTGGTACTTCTCCTACATTGGTGACATCTCAATATGAGTGAGTAAAAAATTCTCAACGGGACGTAAAACAAACAATCTATCTATCTAAAACTCTCAAACTCTCTCTCTCTCTCTCTCTCTCTCTCTCTCTCTCTCTCTCTCTCTCTCAATTTAGATAGACAGAAGCGAGAGGGTTACATGTAACTAAAGTGTTAAAATTTGATTTCATATTTACTATTCTAAAGGTAACAAATCACATTAGTGCGAATTGTTCAGAACCAAAAGTGAAACTTAAGGAGATATACTACATCGTCATAATGAAGGACTTCCTTTAAAACATTGGTGTATTCCATTTAGATTTGATTGCCTATATAGCTGAGTAGCTCTGTCCGTTAACGTTCGTATATTAATTTCTTTCTACTAGAACTGCATTTTTTGACCAAATAAAGTAAATTTGAAAGTTTTAAATTTCAAAATATTGTCGTTTAAATCCTTCACTTCTCATCCATATCACTTCCTGATGAAGCATTCCTTCTTAACATAAGCCTATTTATCTTGGGAGCGAGTTGTACTGAAACCGGAATATTGTGCCACTGGGTTGCGTTGTCACGTGCCCTACTCTCATGTGACTAAGAATAGTTTTCATTGCATATGAGCACGTATACGAGTGAACTATAAAGCCATAAAAAACACCTGTTTTGTAATTGTTGCACAGCGAAGTTAATCGTACTCCGAGAAAGCTTTTATCAACCTACAAGGTGAACCAATCTACAGGTACAGCTCTACTTTCACTTTCTCATTACTTGTTCCGCGAAACTTTTTTTTTTTTTTCCAAATTAATACATTATGCTTTGCTTACAATCATATTCATTTTTTGTATATATTTTAAAAGATTAAGGTTAGTGGATGCACAGTCAATTTTTAAGGTTTCAGTTTTACTATGACAATTCATTGAAGATCCTGTTATGGGTCAGAATAACAGAATGATCTGCTATCAAGTTGAAAATTCATGAATCCTGCACAAAATATTTCAGAAATTTTCATCTTTTTTATTTTTTGAGTACCCACTTTAAATGCCAAGCCATTTGCATTATTATTATTTTCTAACTGAAAATGCTGCCCTCAGTAACTGAGTGACAATAGCACATTGAACATGGCTAAAAAGCCTCATAGTTACAAGTGTAAAAAACAGGTAGAAAACTAGAGCGGGCTTCTTATGGGTGGATGAAAGCAGTCAAGGTGTTGGCTAGAGCTCTTCTCTTTAAAGCCCTCAATGTTACTGGCTTCTTGAACATGCTCAACAGTCTGTTCCAGTCCTTGATGGTTCTCCAGGGAAGTAAGAAGACTTATATATGTCTCAGTTCATTGGTAGATGATGACACTTGTCTGAGTATCTCCTGGTGTCCAATAAGATGACTGCTGGAATATCTACTATGTTATTTGCTGATCTTATTACATCATGAAGTAGGCAGTATTTTAATTGTAACATTTCAAGTGTAGATCCTCTATCATTGATGTTACACAGCCTAGTGTTCTTTCATAGTAATTGCCCTTGATATACACCCCCATGGGGTTAGAATAGGTCCTCAGTACCCATTGCTTGTTGTAAGAGCCAACTAAATGGGGGCAGTCCTTCGGATGAGACAGTAAAAACCGAGGCCCTGTGTCAGCAGGTGTGGCACGATAAAGATCCCTCCCTGCTCAAAGACTGTTAAGTGCCAAGCATAGGCCTAAATTTTGCAGCCCTGGCAATGGTGACATCTCCATATGAGTGAAACGTTCTCAAGCAGGACATTAAGCAATACACAATCAACCAACCCATGACATACCTTGCTGCTCGTCTGTAGACATTCTCCAGTAATTGTGTTTGGGTCTGTTGGTTGGGAGCCCAATGTATCTGTATACTCAAAGGTTAAGGTCTGACCATGGTACTTTAGACAGTAAGATTTGACATCAGCTTTACATCCTTGGAGATTGCAGCACATAATAATGGTTTATATTTATTGGAAATTACCAGTGATCTTTAATATAATTTGTAATATATGTAATTTAGTACTTGATAAATTATAAAATTATGAAATAAATTTCATAAACTAGAGTTCATAGTAATGCATGCATTATCTTGTAACCGAGCTATCTTTCCTGTTGACATACGTGATATCAGTCAAATAAACCAGTAGTCAAAATGAACAGCATGCAGGTCATGGCTATCGTGATAAAATAATCGTTATTTAAATTTAATACTAGTAGACATAGCAGTATTACAAGTATGGAAAGGTTACACATAAAATAAATTGTGATCATGAGTTTATCTGAAACTTGTTGTAAAAGATTTTTATCAAGTATTGACCCTCTGAACTATGCATGCGGACTTAAACTGTATGATATTGTATGTGAACTTCATTGTAAGACAAGACGTTTAAAGCAATATTGTCGTGTTATATAGTTTAATACATGTATACAATATAGGTGTGTAGAAATTTCAAATAATTAGCAAACATACTCTTGAAAACTTTTCACTGGTTGCCCTTTGATTTTGAATTTTATAAAATTTTCAGGAATGCCCATCCCCCTGTGTACTATAGATTGAAGTTCTGGTTCTTGATGGGCTTAAACCTCCAGATAATAAAATACAAAAATGTTAAAACTTTCTCATTAATGTTGATGATGTGTAGATTTATTAGTTCCACAATCAGTTTCCCAGGCTCATACTCCTTTCCAAGATGATAAAGAACAGGCAAGTATCAAAGTGTGTGGGAGGGGGGGGGGGGTATACTCCCTCCTCTTTTTACATGCCTGTCATTAGCCGGGACATATTATGGTATGGTGATTGTGCGTGTCTGTTTGTCCATCCATCCCGCTTCAATTTTGGCTTGTAACTTAAATACTATGAGACCTAGAATTTTCAGTCTTTTCCATCTGATACATCTTAGGTACAGGGTGGGTCACACTTATAAGCCTGGTCACTGTGACTTTTGATTAAGACAGTATGACAAAATTCTGTCTGATTTGTAACCTGACAATTATTTGGTCGAATATCATTAAACTTGGTCTTTGGAAGAAGGTGTGTTGCACCATAAATTAAGGTCATTGTGACCTATAAATAAAATAATATGACCATATATGACATAACCCTTTTTTGGGCTCATGTAGATATAAATCCTAGAATCAACAGACTTTGTCAATTTGTGCATCTAAAAATGGCAAGTATTTAAACAAAACAATTTTTAAGGGAGGTAATCCCCACATATGTTAGAGAGTAATGCAGTAACCCTCTATTTAATAAGCATTACATCATCAAATACACATTTTAAAAATAAAATGTAGCTACATAAAAGTTGATTTGAATACTTAATATTTTGTTTCTAACATTAATGTTATAAATGTGTGCAGTATTGTAATACAAAATTTGCAAAGGCTTAATTGATTTGTGTCATGCACTTTTATCTGTTTATAATGAATAAACATCTGATGGGTGTATTATGTGCAGTGGCTGTGCACTTTATTGAAACAATTATGTACATTCACCGACTATTTTAACACACAATGTTAGTTACTTTCATATGCAAAGTTATTTTCATAATATGGATCATTTACAAATTATGATATATTGATTGACTGCCCGTCCCCACTGTTCTTAAATATAAGCTGTAATAGTGAATGGTAGCAGAAATAAAAGAAATCGTAAGCTTGAAGAGCTTGCAAACTGACGAATTGAGCCAATGCAATTTAGGATTTTGAAATTTGGGCAAAACTAGCACTAATAATTTTAGATTTTTTATTTTTTGCATGTGAAGGTTATTTAGACAACTGTAAAAAATCAATGTCTCCTCTGACCCCCCCCCCCCCCCCCCCCCCCCCCCCCTTTTCCCTGTCTTTGAAAAACGATACAACATGCATGAAGAAATTTTAATTGTATATAACATACAAATATTTCATTATCTTTAAATAGATGCGGGCCTTACTTTTTATACCGTTGCTGGTGGCGGCTGTGTATTGTGATACACTCTACTTCCGTCCCAAGGAACACACTGTCTCCGGAGTTCCCTGTAAAGATGGGAAATCTGTTTGTCCTGATGGCAGAACCTGCTGTGCACAGAATAATGGGGAGTATGGATGCTGTCCACTACCAAATGTAAGGATCACTGATGGGTAGAATGGGATATAGAAGGAGAGTTAGGGGGGGGGGGGGGGAGGGAAGGACAAGGATGTGTGGTGGTAGTGTGATGTCACACATTATAGTACTTTTTATTGGTCGTTAATTCTTGATATATTTATCACTTATCTGTAATAGATAGTTTTCCATAGACAATATTTTGATGAAATTTACTTTCCTTTGTCTACCATGTTTAAAGTTGACTTGGTCAAATCCCTTCATTACGTTAAATTTCAACTATTTACACTGACCAATAAAGGGTTACATGTATATCATTTTTCAGAAACATTCCTACACACATAAGCTAAAGTTCCACTAATTAATAATTTCTGTAAAGCAATAATTTTATACCATTATTTGTTTTGCAAGTTTAAATTTGGTTACACAGAGAGCAAATATCATCCTCTGGACCTCCAAAATGGCGACAAAGGGAAATAACTTTTGGTAATTTGATGTCATATGAAAACTCTTTAATTATGATTTGAAAGAATATATGAGATGGTCATGATATATACCTTGAGCCTTTTCACATCAGCATATCGAATGAAAAGCATCAATGCTCCATGAAAGACATGCTGGTATGAAGAGACTTCATGGCACACACACACACACACACACACACACACACACACACACACACACACACACACACACACACACACACACACATATATATATTATCTTGATATATTAGATTTTTCAAAAATCTCTCCCCGTGAGGGATCCGGGATGTAGAATAGATCCTCAGTACCCCCTTGCTTGTTGTAAAAGGCGACTAAATGGGGCGGTCCTTTGGATGAGACCATAAAAACTGAGGCCCCATGTTACAGCAGGTGTGGCACATAAAAGATCCCTCCCTTCTCAAAGGCCATAAGCACCGAGCATAGGCCTAAATTTGCAGCCCTTCACCGGCAATGGTGACGTCTCCATGAATGAAAGATTCTCGAGTGGGACGTTAAACAATGTTTAATCAATCAATCAAAAAACTGAAATACATTTTATATATATATATATTTTCTGTTGTATTTTACAGCGTAATGATGAATATTATGTTGCCTGCACTTTGTTTTGTTATTCAACATTTGAAAAATAACCAAGATTTTCTTTTTGATGTATTTCTACTGTGACATCACAATCAATAGTGTTTAAAGTACTGCATTTTGATTGTGACATCTCAGTTGCTAGACAAAGTTACTTTAAATATTTTCAAAATATTCCCTGCACAAAAATGAAAGTACATAAGAAAATGGTCTTTTGTGTGAATTGATTATTGTTAAGTAAAGAACAAAGTGACTCTACGTATTATTAAATATACCAACAGTATACTACTTGAGCAACAGTGTAAAACTAAGTATGTTTATTTAATAAATGTATCTTATTTTTATTATAAACTTAAATTTTATAAAGTGATAGAGGTTTATTTTAAATTACTAATGATTTCCGTAGCAAGGTTTAAAATCAAGATAAATTGTAATCTCGGAGTCAAACAGGAAGTACATGTATCAATCTATGATTATTAGTTTACGCTCTTAAGTACACTTATGAAATGGATGGCACTACAAGTTGTAGCAGGAAATGAAATCCTTGTTTCCCTTCATTAAACTGTCTAGTAGGATTCGCAGCGAGTATTCCATTGTTTAATATTAACAACAGGGTACACTGAGAGCTATCAAATTCAAATTTTTGATTGTCTTTGAAAGTTTTGGAAAATATTAGTAAAGTATTAATACCACTGTCAAAAATTCAGCAATTTGTAATGTACTCAGTTTGATTACGTCGATAGGTTTAATTTTAAATTTTGGGGGGGGGGGGGGGGGGGGGTAGACAATCTATATCAAAGCAAAGTAGCATGAAAACATGGTATACATATAGAGATACAGACATTTTTTAAGATGTAGAAGAAAAAGGAGAGAGAGAGAGAGAGAGAGAGAGAGAGAGAGAGAGAGAGAGAGAGAGAGAGAGAGAGAGAGAGAGAGAGAGAGAGAGAGAGGATTATGGAAAGATTAGAGACTATCTGTTCCACTGGGCATCACATTTCTCATTATCACCATTTTTGTAGAATATGAATTTTAATGTTTCATAAAAGGACTTTAGATAGGATATTGCAAAACAAAAACTCAATGATTTCTCTGTACATCTTGTCATATAAATAAAATACTTCAACCAGAGGATAATAGTATTTTGAATATTGGATTTTTTTGTCAGGAATACCTAGAATAAAACTTTTTTTTGGTAAAAACCAATTGTAATTGAGTTTTCTCTTTAACATAAAATTCAAACTCATCTAGGAATGATTACAGTTTATTACATTCCCACAGTGTATGTTCTATTGTTTCATACTCTTTGTGACAAAAAGTACACTTTTTAGAATCTAACTTTCGTTACTTTATATAAGAAGTAATTTGTTGCTAAGATTCTGTTAATTATTTTATATTGAAACCAATGGAGTTTGCAGATTTTAGTTATATTGAAAGGTAATGTGTTAAAAGTTTTCCATTCTCTGTTCTCTATCTTTAAAAGCTAAGTCCTTCATATTGTACCTGTATCCATTGAAGAGTTTTTGTTTAAAATTTGATAAAAGAATTTTGATTTCTTACACCGAAGTGCATTGTAAATGCTTGTTAAAATAAATTGATATGGTAACCTTTTTAATTTTGTGATTGTACCTAACCGTGTATAGCATGAATAATACCTGCATATTCCAGAAGTTAATTTTCACATGTGGATAAGTAGCAATAAATTTCTTATAGTTGAAAAAGGTACCATCTTCCTCAATTATATCATTAATATGCCTAATGTTATTGTCAAATAAATGTTTATTGAAGAACATTTCCCCACTAATATGGATCATAGATTATAAAATAAGGGTGACTCTGTAGTAAGATCAGACTCTGCACAAATGTTCTGTAGTTCAATCCATGCCTTAAACTCATCAATCCAAAATTTGTTTTAAATGACTTTAATAGAAACTTAGTGTATTCAATACCACAATATATGAATTTCTCAAGATTGAAAATTTATATGAAATCACTCAAGCCCTAAAACAGTTTCAATGAAGCTATAAAAGATTTAAGGTTAATCATTTTTAGGCCACATTCTCCATATTCTTATACAAGTAGATCCTTCTTAATTTTGTGAGCTGAGGAACCCCACACAGAAGAGAAAAATGTCTTTCTAATTCTTTACAATACATATTAGTTGGGTTGGGTATGGACATTATAATATGGTTCAACATTGGTAACACTGAAGTTTTAATTACTGTTATCTTACCAATGGGAGTTCAGTTTCTTTTCCCCTATTGTTTCAGAATGGATATGATTTTAACTAACTTTGGATCATAATTCAGTTTTGGAATATTCTACAAATCATCATCAAAATGTATTCCTGGTAGAGTAAATTTAGAGGTTCTCCAATCAAATTTACAGCTGGAAATAAGAACATCATTACTGTATCTTTTTGAGCCAATCCAAACTGTACGAGTTTTTGTGTAATTTATGCATGGTCCATACATTTTTGAGAAAACTTATAGATCTCTTAGAGTTTCTGAAAGACTTTGTTCACTATCATGAAAAATAATCGGATTTGTGTGTGCTGTCTTACCTATCTGATTTGTGTGTGCTGTCTTACCTATCTGATTTGTGTGTGCTGTCTTACCTATCTGATTTGTGTGTGCTGCTTTACCTATCTGATTTGTGTGTGCTGTCTTACCTATCGGATTTGTGTGTGCTGTCTTACCTATCGGATTTGTGTGTGCTGTCTTACCTATCTGATTTGTGTGTGCTGTCTTACCTATCTGATTTGTGTGTGCTGTCTTACCTATCTGATTTGTGTGTGCTGTCTTACCTATCGGATTTGTGTGTGCTGTCTTACCTATTTGATTTGTTTCTTCGAGTTCCTCTTCTAAAATATTCACTTTCCATTGTAAATTCTCGATAACGTCATTTTGGGAATCCACTTTTCTATGTAGCGCATATAAAGCTTGTGTATTGTCATTTAACGACTCTTAGATTACTTTCGTCTTTTCGTCAAAACTCTTTTTCACAATTCCTTCTATCAATGATAGCTCTGTTAGATCTACGCCAGTAGTATTTGGGCTGGACTCGGTTTTTGCACTGCCCCTTGTGGATCTTTGTGACATTTCCACAAATTTCATTTTTTTCACTTAGTGTTTATGATATTTGTATAACATCTGTGTACTCACATCAAATCGGATTGTTGTGTACAGGTGTTCCACAGGTGCAAGTCTCCACAAATAGCCCCGGGCGGCCACTATTCATGATAGATAATGAAATAATTTTACTCACATCTAAACTCCTTTTTTCTCAAAAATAGTGTACTCCATATGTATTATATACAAGAGAACATCACAAATGGAATACTTCTGGCAACTTGGAAAAGTCGGTAGGGTGGAATTACACTTAAAAATTGGGCCCTTGACACGACCAATCTCACAACACATCCAACCTGTTTGACGCCATTTTTGAACTCCCAATTTTAAATCATTTTAATTGTATAAAGGAAAGTTTTAATTCATTGAATGGTTGTCATGGGATGGAGTTTGAAAAGTATTTAAAAACTTTAAGTCACTGAGTTTTAGGCTTGAAAATTATAAACAATATAATGAACAATTTTCCCCCAGAAAAGTACTTTTCCACAAATTTACGTTTTCAATTTACTGTGAAGTCACACATGTATAATTCCACGGATTTCCATATTCATTTTACTGTGATGTCATAGGTTAATTTCAATTTATTGTATGAAGTCAATATTCCATAAATTTATATTTATATGGGGTCATAATTTGTAGGATTTACATTTTCAGTTGTTTTGATAAGTTGTAATTCAGTGAATTTTTATAATTTCATTTGTTTAATCATTTCTCAGCTTAGTGGTATCAATAGTACTGTTATATAAATAGTGCGTGTAGTTAAGCGTAACATTAAAAATTGTCACCCTGAGCAAACCGTTGTCTAGTAACCGACAATCCATGTTCTTGGGGTGAAAATTTTCAGTTACGAGCATGTTTGTTTTATTACACTGAAAGGCACCTTCATTAACCTTGAAAATCATTATGTCAGGCTGCTGGTTTTCATTTGTTTGTTTAATTAATCAATCACTTCCATTTTAATGTGTCACTGTAACAAATTGCAGACCACATCGATTTCAAACGTGCTTTCAAATATCTACAGTAAAAGTGTAAAATTGATCAATGTGAAGAATGTGATAATTTTTTTAAGGCGTCAAGCTTGCACGAGAACCTTCTAGCAATCATGCAGGATGTTGCCTCTACACCATCCTTCAGCTGATCTCAATGTAGTGCCAATTGTTTTTGAAAGTTTCTTAAGATTCAAGACTTTGAAACATTAGATTTAATTGATATTCTAAATATAGAATAACAATTCTGTTGTTGATGTCGCTGTTAATGTCATTGCCCTGTAATTAGATAACGACTGTTTGATAATAAAATAATAATCATTTGCAGATGAATTGATCAATGAGTAGTCGGGTCCCCTTTCCCACAATTCCATTTGTTAAAGTAAAAAGTGTGTGAACGGAATATTGTGGGAAGGAGGACCAGAATAATCAAAGAGAAATTTACCCACGAAATATGTGGCTCATGAATATCATTAAAAACTCACAAAATAACCTGATCAAATTTTCATCTATATCTTAAGTCTTGTAGTTTCATCAAGAATCATTATTTTGAATTAGCTGTATAGATGAGTACTAAAGTGGTGAAATAAATTCTGCACAATGTCACAGGTCAGTTGTCATTCTTACAAAAATACTAAATCAGAGTATTTCTGATTTTGTTTTCTGTAATCCCAATCCCGATTTTCTGTTAAACAAAACAAATGTAGCATGTATATCATGAAGAAAATAAAAGATTATTTCAACAAGAAACCCAGGCTAGGTAGCATTCAGTGGGAGTTAAATTTTGTTCAGATTTACAATAACCTTTCTACACATTACATTTAACTTTGGAATTATTATTGAAAACAGAGAGTTAATACTGAAATTAACAATTTCACAATGAAACGGAAGATATAACTTTTATAAACTAGTAGTCTCACTCTGAAGCAGTGATATTCTTTTCAGCATTTTTTGTCGGCATTTTAAAGTTATTGTTTATTGCATTTGTAAGGTAACTAGGCTTGAGGGAATACTATCTAGAAAGAGGAGGGTATGAACTTGTTATGATAAGCAACTTCAGCCCAAACTCTCCTCTTTATTTCTTTTCATGTAAAGAAACACATTTTGCTGACATTTAACAATGATTTTAATGTATATTTAAGTGCTTAGAAACAAGGAAATGTCCACAGCAGCACTCAAATAGCTTTCCTTCTACTTTATCTCATTTCATCTGCTACCCTCTAACTTTGTTGGGAATCCTGATATGATATTGCAGTCAATGTCTTTGTGGCCCTTCAGGCCGTTGATTATGATATCACCAGTTGTCAAATAATGTTTCCTTTAGATAGATATGTATGGTCTATACTCCCGTAAGGAAAACGGGTTTTTTTTTAGCTCACCAGAGCCAAAAGTTTTCTGTTCAGAATTTGTCCTCTGTCTGCCATCTATGGTGTAAACTCTTCACATTTGCAGCTTTTTCTCTAGAAGCACTGGACCAATTTCAATCAAACTTATTACAAACTTGTCATCCTTGGGTAAAGGGGATTCATATTTGTTCAAGAGCTATGCCCCTGCAGAGGGGAGATAATCAAGAAAAGGCAAAAATAGGTTGTGATTATTCAAAAATCTTTTTCTTGAGAACCCCTGGGTCAGAAAAGTTGAAATTTACATGAAAGCTTCCAGACATAGTGCAGATTCAAATTTGTCCAAATGATGACCCTGGGGGTAGGGTGGGACCACAATAAGGGATCAAATTTTACTTGCAGATAAACAAGAAATTAAAATATTTTAGAATCTTCTCAAGAACAATTGGACCATGATCAGTTATCTTAATATGCAAGCAGCCGTAGGTAGTGTAGATTCAAGTTTGTTCAAGTTGTGGCCCCTTGAAGTAGGTTGAGGACACAGTAATAGATCAGAGTTTTATATGGGAATATGAAAGGAATCTTTCTTTCTTTTTTTATTTAATCTCCATCTCAACAACAACAAAGCCATGGTTAATTATATTGATATGAAAGTATCTTTTGGTAGTTCAAATTCAAGTTTGTTCAGTTCAGGGACTGGGGGTGATATTGCATTGTCCAATCTGTCTGGAACTTTAACCTTGCTCATAACTTTGAAATAGTGAGTGATAGGGCTCTTATATTTCACATGCACATTTCCTTGTGTCAAGCCCTTTCTTTTTTTTCTTTCTTTTTCTTTTTGTTTTTTGTTGTTTTGTTTTTTTTGGGTTTTTTTTTAGTACTATAGTTTTTATAACCTATTGACCTTGCATTTAATATTTGATCTTTGACCTTATGATTGTAACTTTGGAGCTAGGATAGGGCTACTATATGGGGTCAAAATTTTTGAGGGAAATAAAAACAGCTGAACAACAGTAGGGCCAAAGTGACTTAGGGAAGGGAAGTGGCCCATCAGCCTCATGTTAAACGTTTTTATCAACCAATCACATTCAAGTATTTTAATTGAAAGTTTAATAACACATGTAAAGAATCTGATGTGAATTACATATTAATATGTTTAAGTCTCAAGGTGGGGGGGGGGGATTTGAAACTCTTCATAAACTACTTCTTCTGCTGTCATCAGTGATATTATTATTCATTTAGAATACTCTTGTGCTTTAGAGTTGTTAAGATTAATTGAAAGTAGCTGGTCTTCATATACATGCTAAGAATGTTTTATCATATATGTCATATTAAAATCTCATAAGTTTATTATAATGTTAGAGACAATGGCTTTACCCGGTTGTGTTAGTCAACAGAATTTTTCAAGACCACAGACATTGCAGAGGTTATTACTTTGCAGGAAAAAAATATGTCTGTAGTAGTTTCTTACAAAACTTTTACTTCTGATAGGATTTTATCAATGGCACTGTGTGTGAACAAGGGAAAGTTTTGTGCATAAGAAATAAAGAATTAAAGATCATGCACAGTGAAATATTCCCACATGTATCGAAATAATAGGAATGATTTTTTGTACAAATTAAAACATGCTTGGGTAATGACTTAGCATGTGTTATATTTTTTAGGCCGTCTGCTGCAGCGATCGCACACACTGCTGTCCATCAAACACACAATGTGCTGTCTCCTCTGGGAAATGTGTGGGACAAGGCAACAAATTAGTGTTGGACTGGTTTGAGAAGCTTCCTGCCAGTAAACCTCGGGGGCGTGGTGAAGCATCCTCTGTCATGTGTCCTGACGGAGCATCAGAGTGTGAGGATGGGCAGACTTGTTGTCTCCTGGCTAGTGGAAGATATGGCTGCTGCCCCATAGAGGATGTGTGTATATGTTGTTTCTAGCTTAGTACTTAAGTTGAGAGTTACCTGCCATTATGTTATAAAAAACAAAAATTTTGTAGAAATATTTACTAAATTTGCATGTGCAAGGGCCATATTACACACCACAGTAAAATTTGTGACACTTGAGCATTGTGTAACAAAATATGAAAAAAAAATTTAGTATGTGTAACTTTTCTCTAAAGAAATCATCTTCTGCATGGTTCTAACCTATAAACTCTCCTTAACTGCTACAGGCTGTGTGCTGTTCTGATCATATTCACTGCTGCCCTCAGGGAACAAAGTGTGACCTTCAGGCAAAGAAATGTATCGGAACAGGAGTGAGTTTGGGCAAAATCACCATGGACATGGTAAAGATGGAAAACAAAGGAAACGTGGACATGGTCAAAATGGAAGAAAAAGAAAACAGTCTGGACATGGTCAAAGTAGAAGAGACAGAATTTAAGGTATATCATTAAGATATGTCAGCTTGCCAGGAAATTTTATCTGATGCCCAAGCATATATACTGTACACCAGTTTTTATTTAGTCCACCTTTGCAAACTGACAATGGTAAATTTAAAGGAGCATGAACACGATATGAGCTGAAAATTTTCAAATTTTATTTTCCAGTTTTTCAATGTTTACAATATTTACTAAGCTTGATTATATATATAGTATTTCTATAGGTCAGCAAAAATTTGAATATCAGTTGTCGAGTTACAAGTGAGATACAGCATTCACAATTCTTTGTTATGTAAACAAAGCTTGTATCAACTTATTGTTTACATGTAGATTGCTTAATAGGAATCATAGTTAAAGCAAAATGAGATGTGACAAACACTAGAAACTGTTGAATTGTTTTCAGAATTAAGTTGCAAATTGAAAAATTCTGCTTTAAGTAAAACTTTTACTAGAATATCTAATCTATGTATACTAAAACATGAGACAAGTCTTGTTTACATAACAAAGAATTGCGAGTTCTGTATCTCTCTTGTAACTCGTCAACTGACATTCAAATATTTACTGACCATTAGAAATACCTTAAGCATTGCAAACATTAAAAATGGAAAAGTAAAATTTAAAAATTTTCAGCTCAAATATTGTTCATGTCCCTTCAGCATATACACATAAACACTTCATGTTCAGCTCAAATATTGTTCATGTCCCTTCAGCATATACACGTAAACACTTCATGTTCAGCTCAAATATTGTTCATGTCCCTTCAGCATATACACATAAACACTTCATGTTCAGCTCAAATATTGTTCATGTCCCTTCAGCATATACACATAAACACTTCATGGATTAACTCAGTGACTGGTTCATGTATATAAATATTTGCAAGAAAGCATCGCTCATGAATCTTGTACACAATTTATAAGATTTGGTTTACAGTAGACTGATAGGAAATGTTTACTCATGTTATTACTAGGTCACCTGAGTCACTTAGGTGACCTATTGCAATTTACTGTAGCTTCCTTATTTTGTGCGAGTACTTAATATTGTGAAATGACCGTCGCATGTCAAATCACAAGAACATAAATTCGCAAGTGCCGTGTTGATCAAGAGTTTTTGCATGTATTTTAGCAATATGAAAATAAAAGCATAAAATCAAATAATTTTACTTTGCATGTGATGGTTTTCATAAAATTATATGAAAATAAATTCCTTATGTATATTTAGGAATTTACAGTATCTAGGCATGTTGTCAGGCATTAACAAATGAACATTTTGAAGTACTTCTTGATAACTACCATTCCAATTCTATTCAAATTTGGTATGAAACATCTTTGGGACAAGAGGGACCTAAATTGTAAATTTCAGAACTCCTTTGCTCCTGGGGCTTAGAAGTGGGGCAAAATCTGCCAAAAATTGACTAACTTTTCAAAATACTTCTTCTCTACAACTGCACATCTGTAAGGATAACTAAATGCAAGGTCCTGTAGTGCTTATGTGTAAAACATTTATGAATAAATAACATCTTTTGTGCTATTAATACTAAATTGAAACAAAATACTATTTAGAAGGAGCCCTATATCAGTCAGGGGCATAATACAATGTTATTTGAAAAATAACACACATACAGGTTACATTCAGTATCTTGTCGAATACTCCGGGTATGTCTAAGTGAATTGACGGTCTCGACTGTATTTACTATATAAATGATTTTAAAAATCTCAGATATCTCGAACACAGTAATCTTGAATACTCCACTTATCTCGAAGTATTTATTTAGTCCCAAGCATTACATTTACCTGGTTCATGTCAAAGTCAAACCAATATTTTCCAGTCTTTTAAATGTAAAGGTTCACTGAGTGGTGGTTTTTTCACCCAAATGATTTACCTCAAGGTGTTAATTACAAATCGATTACACGTCAATTGATGGACAGCTTGGGTGCAATAACTTCACAGTGCGTGCAATCTGCTGACCTCAAGGAAACACATTCACATCAAGTGTGCTAGGTAAAAGTGTAAACAAATCTACATGATAAAATTATACTCCTAATTAAATATCCAACTCAGAAACTTATAAGTAAAAACCTGCTCCAGAAATTAAACAATTACGAAATGATTTTCCATATGTAATCGGGTATGTTATTTTTCTCATCATTTCACACCATGTCTCAAGACAAACCAGATAAGCAATCCACTGAAAGATGCGGTCTGAAACCCAGGGGGATAGTTGGATTATCTGGTGGTGTAAAATGCAAATTAAAAGTCCACGCCATAGAAACAAAGTTTCAAGCCATAAATGATGATAAGAAAGGTGATGTCTCAAAAGCCGCCATTGCCAAGAAATATGGTGTCCTACCCAACACGGCTGTCCAAATGGCTAAAAAGTGCTGATAAAATCAATGAGGCCTATGAACTGAGTATGTTTGGCCCACAACACAAGAAAATGAGGACAGCTGCCCTTCAGGACATAGGACAAGTTGTCCTGAAATGGTTCAAGTCTACCAAAGACCAGAAAATACCTGTATCTGGCACACTGCCAGACCTAAGGAGTTTGCTTCTCAGCTTGGTGATACTGAATTCAAATGGATGTCAGGGTGGCTAGAAAGGTAGAGACACAGTATCACTTTCAAATGGGTCTGTAGAGAGTCAAACTCTGTAAATGATAAAAGTGATGCCATGGTTGAGTGGTCTTATCAGCAATTACAACTCAAATGACATCTTTAATGCCAATGAAACTGGGCTGTTCTTTTGCTTATTGCCAGATAAAACTCGGAATTTAAGGGCATGGACTGCCATGGGGGCAGTAGCCGCAAAGAAGGACTAACAGTTCTCATTTGTGCAAACATGTCTGCCACGGAAAAGTTGGCCTTGATTGGTTATCGGCAAATCAAAAGATCCACGATGTTTTAGAAACATTAAAACTTTGGCTACCTCTTATGAAGCAAACAAAATTGCGTGGATGACATCAGATCTATTCACTACCTGCTACATAGACATAAAATCTAAAAATCAAAAATGAAAGGTTGCCACAGTAGTTAATAACTGTCCTGCCCACCCATAAGGGACCGGTCATTCTGTTTTTTCTACCACCCATCACCACAAGTAGGACACAGTCGATGGACATAAGTATCATACAAAGCCTAAAAGTCCACTACAGAGAAAGCTGGTCATTAAAAAATGACTCTGGGCAATAGAAAAACAAAATGAATTTGCTTTGAATGTTCTGGATGCCTTGTAAATGCGAAATCAGACATGAGCCAAGGTCACAGACAAAACAATTCAAAATTGTTTTCGTCATGCAAATTTCATCATAGATCCTGCTGCTGACCCTCCTCCAGTGTCCATTGAAGAAGAAAACCCAGCTGATGATGGTCTTTTGACTGCACTACAAGTGTCATTTGATGATTACTCCCAAATTGACAACAATTTGATAACAACAGAGCCCATTGACAGTGAAGAAGAAAACCCAGCTGTTGATGGTCTTTTGATTGCACTACAAGTGCCATTTGACGATTACGCCCAAATTGACAACAATTTGATAACAGAGCCCATTACAGATCAAGACATGGTGGAAACCATCACTGCATCCAGAACCCAAGAGAAGACGACAGTGACGAAGAAGAATCAACAGAGCCAGCTCCTCAAAAGCCATCGACATCAGAAGCTCTACACACATTAGGAGATCTTCGTAATTGGTTAGAAATGACAAAAAAACACAGCTGACATTCCCGGACCACAGAAGATTGAGAGAGGCATATGATGGCATAAGATGTTAAATCAACCCTGCTATGTCAAACATGTATCAAAAACTTTTTAAGTGACTGTGCAAGTGACTGTAATGTGAACTGATTAAAACTGAAAACTTTGTACCATAGTGAACAATATTTAAACGTACATGTATCATGACTAAGGGATAGTGGTAATGATTGATTTTAAACTTTCAGTGCTCAATGATTCTAATTCTCTTATTCATGTCACTTATTCATTCATGTTGATTTATTAATATGCCCCATATATTCATATAAAAAAAGTGCACCATATATTCATCTTAAGTTGACCGTATTTGGTTCTTAATTTATAGTGTGAATGTTAATTCCTACTTAGACATTGCCCATTCGCTACGTATGCAATGTGCAAAAATTGAAGTAACTCTGCTTTAAAACATACAGACAATGGATAGAACTGGTATAAATTAACTGAAATATTATTATAGTTACATTGTATGTTGATTCTTTGAATCATGGGGGCCTCTGTGGCCGAGTGGTTAAAGCATTGTACTCAAAATCACAAGGCCTCTCACCTCTAGTCGGCGCGGGTTCAAATCCCGCTTGCGCCGATATATGTGAGAAAGTTTGCCAGTTTACTTTCGGAAGGTCGATGGTCTCTTCCCGGATACATTGTATCTGGGTTCTCTCCTCCACCTACAAAAACTGGATGCCACCAGATAACTGAAAAATTGTTTGTGGCAGAAAACAAACAAACAATCAATCAATCTTTGAATCATATTTTAAATTATTTGCTAGATGGTATAATTGCATATACTAAGTACCGACACAAAAGACATTTTGAAATCGTAAATCGAAACAGTGATACTGGGAGTTAACTTCAGATATCTCGAACCCCCGGATATCAAGAAGTTTTTCCAAAGTCCTAACGACATCAACAAATCAAAGTTCAATATTGCATGCACGTTTTGAAAAATAACGCATTTTTGTTATTTTTGCAATCCTACTGGTTCATTGATTTTGTCTGAAATCTTAGGTATTATTTCACCAGAACTGAAAGCTCAAATGAGCTTTTCTGACCATCAGTTGTTCATTGTTTGTTCAACTGTAAACTTTTCACATTTTTCGACTTCTCCAGATCCACTGGGCCAGTTTCAACCAAACTTGGGAGAAAGCATCCTTGGATGAAGGAGATTCAAGTTTGTCCATATGAAGAGCAACATTCTTTCCCTAGGGGAGATAATGGCAAAATAGCTAAAATATGCTGACATGTTTTAAAATTTTTCTCCAGAATCACTGGGTGATGGCCTTCTCAAAGTGGAGATAATAGCAAAATAGAGGAAACAATACTGACAAATTTTGAAAATCTTCTATCAGTCAATCTTGGTACAAATCATCCTTGGGTGAAGGAGATTCAGGCTTGTTCAAATGAAGAGCCGTGCCCCCTTCAAAGGGGATGTAATCACAAAAATGCAAAAATATTATGGGGGCATTTAAAATCTACTCAAAAACCACTGAGTCAGAAAAGTTTACATGACAGTTTTCCGACATGGTGCAGATTAGATTCAGTTTTGTTAAAATCATGGCCGGGGGGGGGGGGGGGGGGGGGGGAATCAAACTTTCACATGCAGATATATAGGGGAAATCTGTAAATACGGGCAGAGGTGAGTGGTGTGTCCCATGGGCCTCTTGTTTGTATTTTCTGCCATTGTGGATTGCATTCTGGGATTCCATGATATAAAAGAAGATACGGTACACAGACTTTAATAAACAGTGGAAGCCATGTGGCAGTTTTAGACTAGTCGTATTGTACTTGTTACTTTGATGTGTTGTTTACATTTTTAGGTGAAATTCTTATCGACAAATAAACAATTTTCTGCACTTTTCCAAAGACTTGGAATATTTTTCTCGGATTAAGCAAGATTTAGAATTTGAATAAAACAAACCTTTGTTTTCGTCTTGGTGCACCATTTAAAATCGTGGTACATGTGGTGTGAAGTGAGAGGGGTGGTGGGGTGACACAAAATAATGTAAACAAGTTAATTAAATGTTATCTGTTTGAGTTATTATTAATGAGAGAAAAGATGTCGAGCTGTAATTGATGAAGAGCAGGAGCAAAGAGAGGCAACTCACAAGAAATTATTAATGATTTTTTAATGATGTATCTGCATTATGCCCCCTGACTGTTTACCCAAATTTTGAATTTCATGATCCCAGGGGCAGGGATTTTGGTTCAAGTGTGTTGCCAAAAATAAATTATTACAGGGATTATGAAAGACTTATTTAATTTTGTCGATGCTGTATAAAAATCATATGCATACTTTGGTGAGGCAAAAAGTGATGCACCAAATTGTGAATTGTGCAACTGTGGTTCTAACTCTAAGCTGGGTCCAAAACAGTCATATAGTATTTTAAAATGTAACATAATTATTTTGTAAAGTCTCCTATCAGAATGGGCACTTTGGAGAGCATTTATAGTTCTTGGAGCTAGTGATATTTTTAACTAATACTTGACAGCTGACCTATAAGGCCTGTGTCAAACTATCAGGTCAAGGTCAACATATTACAAAGAGGTATTGGATTGTTTTATTTGTCTCAAACTTATGGCACATTACTGTAGTAAAAAAATACACAGCTTTACACAAATAAGACTACCCCTGGCCTGCAAGTCTGCACTGAACACATGACTGTCAATGGATTTGCATTAAGTGACTCCAATGATGATTTCGTAAATACCGATTTAAAACCAAATAATTCTGGATTAAAACAGGTGAAGTAATGTATGCCATATTGTACAGCCTCATAGATGTGTACGTGTGATAGTGTTTTTACAAAGTGGACAAAATTTGATGAAATTTGGACCATATAACTTTAATAAAAATAGAGCTAGACAAAGAGTTACCAATCAAAATTGGATGTTTCTGGACCTTTTTACTTTTGTACAATTTGAGGAAGTTATTATGATCTATGGTGGACACTTGTTAGATGCAGGTCACACAGATAACCAAAGGTTATTAAAATCCTACACTAGTAATAAAGAAAATAGAATTCATATCCATGTATTGGATAGGTGTTACGTAGAAAAATTCTTATCATAATAACATAATAATTTTATATATACAAAGGTTGTCCCAAAAAGTCTTAGATGATGTTCATAATATTTTTATTTCACATCAAATTCAAGGGAGTATTTACATGACAAAACATTTATTTATTTTACGTTTAAATATAAATTTTGAAATCGAAAACAAAAGAGATAAATGAGCTATTGCAGAATAAAATGTAATATATGTGAGTTGTTGGTGCATGCACAAAATTCCATATTTTCTTTGTACCACTCAGTGAGATGAAAACAAATAGTTTGATATTCAATGAATCATATACAAATTTATATCAATAGAATCAGTGATGTTTTCCACGTAATATACTGGTTTTACAACCCCACAACGTCATGTACAGCAGAGAAATGACGTAATTTTAAAACGCATTTAAAATAAGAGTTGTGCAAAATGACGATGTTAACGACTTCGTTGGCACTCCAAAATATTATAAAAATACTGTGTAGATCGTGGATTGACCCCCACTCAATCAAAACGAGAGATGGAAATGACACGAGATCACAAGAATGTCAGTAGAGCCCTTGTTTTTAAATGGCACAAAAGATATTTGGATGGAATGACATTAGAGCCAAAGTTGGGAAGGCAAAAAAAGAGAAAATAGCAACAGTGAAAGTCTGATGATAAAGGCCATCATTGATGAAGATCGTCGTTAGAACTCGGAGTCATCAGGTTTCAGAGACTCCAACATCCACCCTACTCTCCAGATTTAGCACCACTTGATTTCGCCTATTTTTCACTTCTGAAGGCCAGCTTGAGGGAA
This sequence comes from Ostrea denselamellosa, assembly GCA_024699665.1. Classification (NCBI taxonomy): domain Eukaryota; kingdom Metazoa; phylum Mollusca; class Bivalvia; order Ostreida; family Ostreidae; genus Ostrea; species Ostrea denselamellosa. The sequence goes on from JAMZEH010000053.1 coordinate 495,361, forward strand.
CAAAAATTTGAAACGGAAGGAGAAATTAGAAAAGCAGTGAGGAATTTTAACTTGTCTCTAAATCAGGAGTTGTTTGAATGTGTGTTTGACAAGTGGGTAAAATTCATATCCACTCAATAGAAAGAGATAAAGTAGAATTCATATCCAAGACCATATTATACTTGTACTCTAAAGGTGCTAAACATGACCTCGTATTGTTAATTACACATATTTCTTACATAGTGTTTAATTATGTGATGTGACTATCTTTAATTAATAAGTAACTGTGGGAATAGTACATGTGGGGTGAGAGTGACACAAAAATCTAGCAATCACGTATTTAATGTAAATTTCCACCATTTCCATATTTACAGTAAATAGATATATATAATAAAAAAAATTCTTATCCATATATTCGATAGATGTATAGTACAATTCACATCCATATGATTGATTGATACATATAGTAAAATATTAAAAGTCCCTGAAGTGTTCTACTATGCAATTTTTTTTGTTCGCTTTCTGTTTTGGGCCCCCATGGCTGAGTGGTTATAGCGTCACGTGTACAAGGCCTCTCACCGCTAGTCGGCACAGGTTCAATTCTCACTTGGGCCGATATATATGACAAAGTTTGCCAGTTTACTTTCGGAAGGTCAGTGGTCTCTTCCCAGGTACTTTGTATCTGGGCTCTCTCTTCCACCAATAAAAAAACTGAACGCCACCAGATAACTGAAAAATTGTTGAGTGTGGCGGAAAACAATGAATAATCAAACAATCGCTTTCAGTTCACTCACTGTTTGTTCATCCTCTTTGTGCTCTCTGTTCACAGCTTTGCATTCACCTTTCGTCAACTGCTTGCATGTTCATTGTTCAAGCACCATGTGTATGGCATGGAGTCTTTTGTCTTTGCATTGTCATTAGGACTCCAGAGTGAAAGAATCGATCTTAATAATGAGAATAAATTGAAAAGGAACATGTACGACTCTGCATGCGTCTTTATTTATTCAGTTGTTCTGGAAAGTATTCCTAAAAAAGCTGTATAAAATGTACATGGTATAGCTTTTAATGTAGTCTGGTAATATTGGCACTTTAAAATTCAATCATTGCTTAAATACAAACATCTGTTTTCTTACCTGATTATGAAATAAGAATGATGAAAATAAAGCTCCTGAGATTGTTAAATTGTTCACGCTGCTTTCACTGTTCTGTTCAACATTTGCTCATATTTCATTTTGTATTCATGTTTGATCACTGTTCAGAGTTCACCGAATTGTGTTCAGCATTTGCTCTGTGTTCATTTACAGTGCATTCACTGTTCATTCGGTGTTTGTTTAAGTGGTACAGTAGAATGTTTCACAGACTGTGATAGATTCATACTTAAGTCCCAGATGGGTGATTATTGCTGCCATGTCTTTTTGTTTTTTGGACTATACACATAACAAACTTTTTGATTTTTGATGTGCTTTACAGGCTGTGTGGTGTTCTGACGGTAAACATTGGTGTCCTGAGGGAACTATTTGTGACAGTTCCACTAGAAAATGTTTGAGGCGAACAAGTTTAGTTATGGATTGGTTTGAGAAAGAACCCGCTATGTTGACATCAGGAAATGTGATATGTCCCGATGGTCAGAGTGAATGCAAGACTGGCTATACCTGTTGTAAACTGTCGAGTGGAAAGTATGGATGTTGTCCTCTTCCAAACGTGAGTTTTCTGTTGATGGATAAAGGGGTGAGAGATTTTGTAGTTTGGATGCATCCAGTATCTCAAGCACATAATGATTTTGTGCATTTTATTTTTAGTTCAGTTGAGTGGAAACCTGAAGTGAGGTTTTCTGATAACCTGTTGTCCATCATGTGCCCGTCTGTCCTTCTGTCTGTCCATCTGTCTGTAAAACTTTTCCCATTTTTGTCTTCTTCTCCCAACCATTGGGCAATTTCAAAGAAATTTGGCAGACAGCATCCATGGGTACAGGGGATTCCAGTTTGTTCAAATGAAGAACAACACTTCTTGAAGAAAAGATAATAGCAAAACAGCAAAAATATACTGACAAATTTTAAAAATCTTGTTCTCCAGACGCCCTGGACCAAATTGAATCAAACTTGGTACAATACATCCTTGGGTGACAGGGATTCAAGTTAATAGGCTATAACGTCTTCAAAAGGGAGATAATCACAGAAACACAAAAAATGGGATGGGGTCAATGATTATTTTGCAGATAGGAAAAATTAACAATAATTACAAGCGCAAAAAGTATATCAATACATGTAAGTATAGAAAGGTTTAATGCAACCGCAGTTAATTGGAAACACAGAATATAATTTGCTACATTTTAGGGATCAGATCGTCAAAATTTTCACATGCAGAAAATACCAGTTATGTGATAGTAGAAATGTAGTTCATAAAATTGATGAATAATAACTGACATGTAATTTCTTCAGGCTGTGTGCTGTTCCGATGGTAGACATTGCTGTCCTTCAGGATACACATGCGATGTATCCTCAGGAAAATGTTCCAAAGGAACCAATTCTGTCATGGATTGGTTTGAGAAAGAACCCGCTATGTTGACATCAGGAAATGTGATATGTCCCGATGGTCAGAGTGAATGCAAGACTGGCTATACCTGTTGTAAACTGTCGAGTGGAAAGTATGGATGTTGTCCTCTTCCAAAAGTGAGTTTTCTGTTGATGGATAAAGGGGTGAGAGATTTTGTAGTTTGGATGCATCCAGTATCTCAAGCACATAATGATTTTGTGCATTTTATTTTTAGTTCAGTTGAGTGGAAACCTAAAGTGAGGTTTTCTGATAACCTGTTGTCCATCATGTGCCCGTCTGTCCTTCCGTCTGTCCATCTGTCTGTAAACTTTTCCCATTTTTGTCTTCTTCTCCCAACCATTGGGCAATTTCAAAGAAATTTGGCAGACAGCATCCATGGGTACAGGGGATTCCAGTTTGTTCAAATGAAGAACAAGACTTCTTGAAGGGAAGATGATAGCAAAACAGCAAAAATATACTGACAAATTTTAAAAATCTTGTTCTCCAGACGCACTGGACCAAATTGAATCAAACTTGGTACAATACATCCTTGGGTGACAGGGATTCAAGTTGAAAGGCTATAACGTCTTCAAAAGGGAGATAATCACAAAAACACAAAAAATGGGATGGGGTCAATGATTATTTTGCCGATAGGAAAAAATAGCAAAAATTACAAGCGCAAAAAGTATATCAATACATGTAAGTATAGAAAGGTTAATGCAACTGCAGTTATTTGGAAATGCAGAATATAATTTGCTACACATTAGGGATCAGATCATCAGAATTTCCACATGCAGAAAATACCAGTTATGCAATAGTAGAAATGTAGTTCATAAAATTGATGAATAATAGCTGACATGTATTTTCTTCAGGCTGTGTGCTGTTCCGATGGTAAACATTGCTGTCCTTCAGGAACCACATGTGATGTATCCTCAGGAAAATGTTCCAAAGGAACCAATTCTGTCATGGATTGGTTTGAGAAAGAACCCGCTATGTTGACATCAGGAAATGTGATATGTCCCGATGGTCAGAGTGAATGCAAGACTGGCTATACCTGTTGTAAACTGTCGAGTGGAAAGTATGGATGTTGTCCTCTTCCAAAAGTGAGTTTTCTGTTGATGGATAAAGGGGTGAGAGATTTTGTAGTTTGGATGCATCCAGTATCTCAAGCACATAATGATTTTGTGCATTTTATTTTTAGTTCAGTTGAGTGGAAACCTAAAGTGAGGTTTTCTGATAACCTGTTGTCCATCATGTGCCCGTCTGTCCTTCCGTCTGTCCATCTGTCTGTAAACTTTTCCCATTTTTGTCTTCTTCTCCCAACCATTGGGCAATTTCAAAGAAATTTGGCAGACAGCATCCATGGGTACAGGGGATTCCAGTTTGTTCAAATGAAGAACAAGACTTCTTGAAGGGAAGATAATAGCAAAACAGCAAAAATATACTGACAAATTTTAAAAATCTTGTTCTCCAGACGCACTGGACCAAATTGAATCAAACTTGGTACAATACATCCTTGGGTGACAGGGATTCAAGTTGAAAGGCTATAACGTCTTCAAAAGGGAGATAATCACAAAAACACAAAAAATGGGATGGGGTCAATGATTATTTTGCCGATAGGAAAAAATAGCAAAAATTACAAGCGCAAAAAGTATATCAATACATGTAAGTATAGAAAGGTTAATGCAACTGCAGTTATTTGGAAATGCAGAATATAATTTGCTACACATTAGGGATCAGATCATCAGAATTTCCACATGCAGAAAATACCAGTTATGCAATAGTAGAAATGTAGTTCATAAAATTGATGAATAATAGCTGACATGTATTTTCTTCAGGCTGTGTGCTGTTCCGATGGTAAACATTGCTGTCCTTCAGGAACCACATGTGATGTATCCTCAGGAAAATGTTCCAAAGGAACCAATTCTGTCATGGATTGGTTTGAGAAAGAACCCGCTATGTTGACATCAGGAAATGTGATATGTCCCGATGGTCAGAGTGAATGCAAGACTGGCTATACCTGTTGTAAACTGTCGAGTGGAAAGTATGGATGTTGTCCTCTTCCAAAAGTGAGTTTTCTGTTGATGGATAAAGGGGTGAGAGATTTTGTAGTTTGGATGCATCCAGTATCTCAAGCACATAATGATTTTGTGCATTTTATTTTTAGTTCAGTTGAGTGGAAACCTAAAGTGAGGTTTTCTGATAACCTGTTGTCCATCATGTGCCCGTCTGTCCTTCCGTCTGTCCTTCTGTCTGTCCATCTGTCTGTAAACTTTTCCCATTTTTGTCTTCTTCTCCCAACCATTGGGCAATTTCAAAGAAATTTGGCAGACAGCATCCATGGGTACAGGGGATTCCAGTTTGTTCAAATGAAGAACAAGACTTCTTGAAGGGAAGATAATAGCAAAACAGCAAAAATATACTGACAAATTTTAAAAATCTTGTTCTCCAGACGCACTGGACCAAATTGAATCAAACTTGGTACAATACATCCTTGGGTGACAGGGATTCAAGTTGAAAGGCTATAACGTCTTCAAAAGGGAGATAATCACAAAAACACAAAAAATGGGATGGGGTCAATGATTATTTTGCGGATAGGAAAAAATAGCAAAAATTACAAGCGCAAAAAGTATATCAATACATGTAAGTATAGAAAGGTTAATGCAACTGCAGTTATTTGGAAATGCAGAATATAATTTGCTACACATTAGGGATCAGATCATCAGAATTTCCACATGCAGAAAATACCAGTTATGCCATAGTAGAAATGTAGTTCATAAAATTGATGAATAATAGCTGACATGTATTTTCTTCAGGCTGTGTGCTGTTCCGATGGTAGACATTGCTGTCCTTCAGGAACCACATGTGATGTATCCTCAGGAAAATGTTCCAAAGGAACCAATTCTGTCATGGATTGGTTTGAGAAAGAACCCGCTATGTTGACATCAGGAAATGTGATATGTCCCGATGGTCAGAGTGAATGCAAGACTGGCTATACCTGTTGTAAACTGTCGAGTGGAAAGTATGGATGTTGTCCTCTTCCAAAAGTGAGTTTTCTGTTGATGGATAAAGGGGTGAGAGATTTTGTAGTTTGGATGCATCCAGTATCTCAAGCACATAATGATTTTGTGCATTTTATTTTTAGTTCAGTTGAGTGGAAACCTGAAAGTGAGGTTTTCTGATAACCTGTTGTCCATCATGTGCCCGTCTGTCCTTCCGTCTGTCCTTCTGTCTGTCCATCTGTCTGTAAACTTTTCCCATTTTTGTCTTCTTCTCCCAACCATTGGGCAATTTCAAAGAAATTTGGCAGACAGCATCCATGGGTACAGGGGATTCCAGTTTGTTCAAATGAAGAACAAGACTTCTTGAAGGGAAGATAATAGCAAAACAGCAAAAATATACTGACAAATTTTAAAAATCTTGTTCTCCAGACGCACTGGACCAAATTGAATCAAACTTGGTACAATACATCCTTGGGTGACAGGGATTCAAGTTGAAAGGCTATAACGTCTTCAAAAGGGAGATAATCACAAAAACACAAAAAATGGGATGGGGTCAATGATTATTTTGCGGATAGGAAAAAATAGCAAAAATTACAAGCGCAAAAAGTATATCAATACATGTAAGTATAGAAAGGTTAATGCAACTGCAGTTATTTGGAAATGCAGAATATAATTTGCTACACATTAGGGATCAGATCATCAGAATTTCCACATGCAGAAAATACCAGTTATGCCATAGTAGAAATGTAGTTCATAAAATTGATGAATAATAGCTGACATGTATTTTCTTCAGGCTGTGTGCTGTTCCGATGGTAGACATTGCTGTCCTTCAGGAACCACATGTGATGTATCCTCAGGAAAATGTTCCAAAGGAACCAATTCTGTCATGGATTGGTTTGAGAAAGAACCCGCTATGTTGACATCAGGAAATGTGATATGTCCCGATGGTCAGAGTGAATGCAAGACTGGCTATACCTGTTGTAAACTGTCGAGTGGAAATTATGGATGTTGTCCTCTTCCAAAAGTGAGTTTTCTGTTGATGGATAAAGGGGTGAGAGATTTTGTAGTTTGGATGCATCCAGTATCTCAAGCACATAATGATTTTGTGCATTTTATTTTTAGTTCAGTTGAGTGGAAACCTGAAGTGAGGTTTTCTGATAACCTGTTGTCCATCATGTGCCCGTCTGTCCTTCCGTCTGTCCATCTATGTGTAAACTTTTTCCATTTTTGTCTTCTTCTCCCAACCATTGGGCAATTTCAAAGAAATTTGGCAGACAGCATCCATGGGTACAGGGGATTCCAGTTTGTTCAAATGAAGAACAAGACTTCTTGAAGGGAAGATGATAGCAAAACAGCAAAAATATACTGACAAATTTTAAAAATCTTGTTCTCCAGACGCACTGGACCAAATTGAATCAAACTTGGTACAATACATCCTTGGGTGACAGGGATTCAAGTTGAAAGGCTATAACGTCTTCAAAAGGGAGATAATCACAAAAACACAAAAAATGGGATGGGGTCAATGATTATTTTGCCGATAGGAAAAAATAGCAAAAATTACAAGCGCAAAAAGTATATCAATACATGTAAGTATAGAAAGGTTAATGCAACTGCAGTTATTTGGAAATGCAGAATATAATTTGCTACACATTAGGGATCAGATCATCAGAATTTCCACATGCAGAAAATACCAGTTATGCCATAGTAGAAATGTAGTTCATAAAATTGATGAATAATAGCTGACATGTATTTTCTTCAGGCTGTGTGCTGTTCCGATGGTAGACATTGCTGTCCTTCAGGAACCACATGTGATGTATCCTCAGGAAAATGTTCCAAAGGAACCAATTCTGTCATGGATTGGTTTGAGAAAGAACCCGCTATGTTGACATCAGGAAATGTGATATGTCCCGATGGTCAGAGTGAATGCAAGACTGGCTATACCTGTTGTAAACTGTCGAGTGGAAATTATGGATGTTGTCCTCTTCCAAAAGTGAGTTTTCTGTTGATGGATAAAGGGGTGAGAGATTTTGTAGTTTGGATGCATCCAGTATCTCAAGCACATAATGATTTTGTGCATTTTAGTTTTAGTTCAGTTGAGTGGAAACCTGAAAGTGAGGTTTTCTGATAACCTGTTGTCCATCATGTGCCCGTCTGTCCTTCCGTCTGTCCATCTATGTGTAAACTTTTTCCATTTTTGTCTTCTTCTCCCAACCATTGGGCAATTTCAAAGAAATTTGGCAGACAGCATCCATGGGTACAGGGGATTCCAGTTTGTTCGAATGAAGAACAAGACTTCTTGAAGGGAAGATGATAGCAAAACAGCAAAAATATACTGACAAATTTTAAAAATCTTGTTCTCCAGACGCACTGGACCAAATTGAATCAAACTTGGTACAATACATCCTTGGGTGACAGGGATTCAAGTTGAAAGGCTATAACGTCTTCAAAAGGGAGATAATCACAAAAACACAAAAAATGGGATGGGGTCAATGATTATTTTGCCGATAGGAAAAAATAGCAAAAATTACAAGCGCAAAAAGTATATCAATACATGTAAGTATAGAAAGGTTAATGCAACTGCAGTTATTTGGAAATGCAGAATATAATTTGCTACACATTAGGGATCAGATCATCAGAATTTCCACATGCAGAAAATACCAGTTATGCCATAGTAGAAATGTAGTTCATAAAATTGATGAATAATAGCTGACATGTATTTTCTTCAGGCTGTGTGTTGTTCCGATGGTAAACATTGCTGTCCTTCAGGAACCACATGCGATGTATCCTCAGGAAAATGTTCCAAAGGAACCAATTCTGTCATGGATTGGTTTGAGAAAGAACCCGCTATGTTGACATCAGGAAATGTGATATGTCCCGATGGTCAGAGTGAATGCAAGACTGGCTATACCTGTTGTAAACTGTCGAGTGGAAAGTATGGATGTTGTCCTCTTCCAAAAGTGAGTTTTCTGTTGATGGATAAAGGGGTGAGAGATTTTGTAGTTTGGATGCATCCAGTATCTCAAGCACATAATGATTTTGTGCATTTTAGTTTTAGTTCAGTTGAGTGGAAACCTGAAGTGAGGTTTTCTGATAACCTGTTGTCCATCATGTGCCCGTCTGTCCTTCCGTCTGTCCATCTATGTGTAAACTTTTCCCATTTTTGTCTTCTTCTCCCAACCATTGGGCAATTTCAAAGAAATTTGGCAGACAGCATCCATGGGTACAGGGGATTCCAGTTTGTTCAAATGAAGAACAAGACTTCTTGAAGGGAAGATAATAGCAAAACAGCAAAAATATACTGACAAATTTTAAAAATCTTGTTCTCCAGACGCACTGGACCAAATTGAATCAAACTTGGTACAATACATCCTTGGGTGACAGGGATTCAAGTTGAAAGGCTATAACGTCTTCAAAAGGGAGATAATCACAAAAACACAAAAAATGGGATGGGGTCAATGATTATTTTGCGGATAGGAAAAAATAGCAAAAATTACAAGCGCAAAAAGTATATCAATATATGTAAGTATAGAAAGGTTAATGCAACTGCAGTTATTTGGAAATGCAGAATATAATTTGCTACACATTAGGGATCAGATCATCAGAATTTCCACATGCAGAAAATACCAGTTATGCCATAGTAGAAATGTAGTTCATAAAATTGATGAATAATAGCTGACATGTATTTTCTTCAGGCTGTGTGCTGTTCCGATGGTAGACATTGCTGTCCTTCAGGAACCACATGTGATGTATCCTCAGGAAAATGTTCCAAAGGAACCAATTCTGTCATGGATTGGTTTGAGAAAGAACCCGCTATGTTGACATCAGGAAATGTGATATGTCCCGATGGTCAGAGTGAATGCAAGACTGGCTATACCTGTTGTAAACTGTCGAGTGGAAATTATGGATGTTGTCCTCTTCCAAAAGTGAGTTTTCTGTTGATGGATAAAGGGGTGAGAGATTTTGTAGTTTGGATGCATCCAGTATCTCAAGCACATAATGATTTTGTGCATTTTATTTTTAGTTCAGTTGAGTGGAAACCTGAAGTGAGGTTTTCTGATAACCTGTTGTCCATCATGTGCCCATCTGTCCTTCCGTCTGTCCTTCTGTCTGTCCATCTGTCTGTAAACTTTTCCCATTTTTGTCTTCTTCTCCCAACCATTGGGCAATTTCAAAGAAATTTGGCAGACAGCATCCATGGGTACAGGGGATTCCAGTTTGTTCAAATGAAGAACAAGACTTCTTGAAGGGAAGATAATAGCAAAACAGCAAAAATATACTGACAAATTTTAAAAATCTTGTTCTCCAGACGCACTGGACCAAATTGAATCAAACTTGGTACAATACATCCTTGGGTGACAGGGATTCAAGTTGAAAGGCTATAACGTCTTCAAAAGGGAGATAATCACAAAAACACAAAAAATGGGATGGGGTCAATGATTATTTTGCCGATAGGAAAAAATAGCAAAAATTACAAGCGCAAAAAGTATATCAATACATGTAAGTATAGAAAGGTTAATGCAACTGCAGTTATTTGGAAATGCAGAATATAATTTGCTACACATTAGGGATCAGATCATCAGAATTTCCACATGCAGAAAATACCAGTTATGCCATAGTAGAAATGTAGTTCATAAAATTGATGAATAATAGCTGACATGTATTTTCTTCAGGCTGTGTGCTGTTCCGATGGTAAACATTGCTGTCCTTCAGGAACCACATGTGATGTATCCTCAGGAAAATGTTCCAAAGGAACCAATTCTGTCATGGATTGGTTTGAGAAAGAACCCGCTATGTTGACATCAGGAAATGTGATATGTCCCGATGGTCAGAGTGAATGCAAGACTGGCTATACCTGTTGTAAACTGTCGAGTGAAAAGTATGGATGTTGTCCTCTTCCAAAAGTGAGTTTTCTGTTGATGGATAAAGGGGTGAGAGATTTTGTAGTTTGGATGCATCCAGTATCTCAAGCACATAATGATTTTGTGCATTTTATTTTTAGTTCAGTTGAGTGGAAACCTAAAGTGAGGTTTTCTGATAACCTGTTGTCCATCATGTGCCCGTCTGTCCTTCTGTCTGTCCTTCCGTCTGTCCATCTGTCTGTAAACTTTTCCCATTTTTGTCTTCTTCTCCCAACCATTGGGCAATTTCAAAGAAATTTGGCAGACAGCATCCATGGGTACAGGGGATTCCAGTTTGTTCAAATGAAGAACAAGACTTCTTGAAGGGAAGATAATAGCAAAACAGCAAAAATATACTGACAAATTTTAAAAATCTTGTTCTCCAGACGCACTGGACCAAATTGAATCAAACTTGGTACAATACATCCTTGGGTGACAGGGATTCAAGTTGAAAGGCTATAACGTCTTCAAAAGGGAGATAATCACAAAAACACAAAAAATGGGATGGGGTCAATGATTATTTTGCCGATAGGAAAATATAGCAAAAATTACAAGCGCAAAAAGTATATCAATACATGTAAGTATAGAAAGGTTAATGCAACTGCAGTTATTTGGAAATGCAGAATATAATTTGCTACACATTAGGGATCAGATCATCAGAATTTCCACATGCAGAAAATACCAGTTATGCCATAGTAGAAATGTAGTTCATAAAATTGATGAATAATAGCTGACATGTAATTTCTTCAGGCTGTGTGCTGTTCTGATGGTAGACATTGCTGTCCTTCAGGATACACATGCGATGTATCCTCAGGAAAATGTTCCAAAGGAACCAATTCTGTCATGGATTGGTTTGAGAAAGAACCCGCTATGTTGACATCAGGAAATGTGATATGTCCCGATGGTCAGAGTGAATGCAAGACTGGCTATACCTGTTGTAAACTGTCGAGTGGAAATTATGGATGTTGTCCTCTTCCAAAAGTGAGTTTTCTGTTGATGGATAAAGGGGTGAGAGATTTTGTAGTTTGGATGCATCCAGTATCTCAAGCACATAATGATTTTGTGCATTTTATTTTTAGTTCAGTTGAGTGGAAACCTAAAGTGAGGTTTTCTGATAACCTGTTGTCCATCATGTGCCCGTCTGTCCTTCTGTCTGTCCTTCCGTCTGTCCATCTGTCTGTAAACTTTTCCCATTTTTGTCTTCTTCTCCCAACCATTGGGCAATTTCAAAGAAATTTGGCAGACAGCATCCATGGGTACAGGGGATTCCAGTTTGTTCAAATGAAGAACAAGACTTCTTGAAGGGAAGATAATAGCAAAACAGCAAAAATATACTGACAAATTTTAAAAATCTTGTTCTCCAGACGCACTGGACCAAATTGAATCAAACTTGGTACAATACATCCTTGGGTGACAGGGATTCAAGTTGAAAGGCTATAACGTCTTCAAAAGGGAGATAATCACAAAAACACAAAAAATGGGATGGGGTCAATGATTATTTTGCCGATAGGAAAAAATAGCAAAAATTACAAGCGCAAAAAGTATATCAATACATGTAAGTATAGAAAGGTTAATGCAACTGCAGTTATTTGGAAATGCAGAATATAATTTGCTACACATTAGGGATCAGATCATCAGAATTTCCACATGCAGAAAATACCAGTTATGCAATAGTAGAAATGTAGTTCATAAAATTGATGAATAATAGCTGACATGTATTTTCTTCAGGCTGTGTGCTGTTCCGATGGTAAACATTGCTGTCCTTCAGGAACCACATGTGATGTATCCTCAGGAAAATGTTCCAAAGGAACCAATTCTGTCATGGATTGGTTTGAGAAAGAACCCGCTATGTTGACATCAGGAAATGTGATATGTCCCGATGGTCAGAGTGAATGCAAGACTGGCTATACCTGTTGTAAACTGTCGAGTGGAAAGTATGGATGTTGTCCTCTTCCAAAAGTGAGTTTTCTGTTGATGGATAAAGGGGTGAGAGATTTTGTAGTTTGGATGCATCCAGTATCTCAAGCACATAATGATTTTGTGCATTTTATTTTTAGTTCAGTTGAGTGGAAACCTAAAGTGAGGTTTTCTGATAACCTGTTGTCCATCATGTGCCCGTCTGTCCTTCTGTCTGTCCTTCCGTCTGTCCATCTGTCTGTAAACTTTTCCCATTTTTGTCTTCTTCTCCCAACCATTGGGCAATTTCAAAGAAATTTGGCAGACAGCATCCATGGGTACAGGGGATTCCAGTTTGTTCAAATGAAGAACAAGACTTCTTGAAGGGAAGATAATAGCAAAACAGCAAAAATATACTGACAAATTTTAAAAATCTTGTTCTCCAGACGCACTGGACCAAATTGAATCAAACTTGGTACAATACATCCTTGGGTGACAGGGATTCAAGTTGAAAGGCTATAACGTCTTCAAAAGGGAGATAATCACAAAAACACAAAAAATGGGATGGGGTCAATGATTATTTTGCCGATAGGAAAAAATAGCAAAAATTACAAGCGCAAAAAGTATATCAATACATGTAAGTATAGAAAGGTTAATGCAACTGCAGTTATTTGGAAATGCAGAATATAATTTGCTACACATTAGGGATCAGATCATCAGAATTTCCACATGCAGAAAATACCAGTTATGCCATAGTAGAAATGTAGTTCATAAAATTGATGAATAATAGCTGACATGTAATTTCTTCAGGCTGTGTGCTGTTCTGATGGTAGACATTGCTGTCCTTCAGGATACACATGCGATGTATCCTCAGGAAAATGTTCCAAAGGAACCAATTCTGTCATGGATTGGTTTGAGAAAGAACCCGCTATGTTGACATCAGGAAATGTGATATGTCCCGATGGTCAGAGTGAATGCAAGACTGGCTATACCTGTTGTAAACTGTCGAGTGGAAATTATGGATGTTGTCCTCTTCCAAAAGTGAGTTTTCTGTTGATGGATAAAGGGGTGAGAGATTTTGTAGTTTGGATGCATCCAGTATCTCAAGCACATAATGATTTTGTGCATTTTATTTTTAGTTCAGTTGAGTGGAAACCTAAAGTGAGGTTTTCTGATAACCTGTTGTCCATCATGTGCCCGTCTGTCCTTCTGTCTGTCCTTCCGTCTGTCCATCTGTCTGTAAACTTTTCCCATTTTTGTCTTCTTCTCCCAACCATTGGGCAATTTCAAAGAAATTTGGCAGACAGCATCCATGGGTACAGGGGATTCCAGTTTGTTCAAATGAAGAACAAGACTTCTTGAAGGGAAGATAATAGCAAAACAGCAAAAATATACTGACAAATTTTAAAAATCTTGTTCTCCAGACGCACTGGACCAAATTGAATCAAACTTGGTACAATACATCCTTGGGTGACAGGGATTCAAGTTGAAAGGCTATAACGTCTTCAAAAGGGAGATAATCACAAAAACACAAAAAATGGGATGGGGTCAATGATTATTTTGCCGATAGGAAAAAATAGCAAAAATTACAAGCGCAAAAAGTATATCAATACATGTAAGTATAGAAAGGTTAATGCAACTGCAGTTATTTGGAAATGCAGAATATAATTTGCTACACATTAGGGATCAGATCATCAGAATTTCCACATGCAGAAAATACCAGTTATGCCATAGTAGAAATGTAGTTCATAAAATTGATGAATAATAGCTGACATGTATTTTCTTCAGGCTGTGTGCTGTTCCGATGGTAGACATTGCTGTCCTTCAGGAACCACATGTGATGTATCCTCAGGAAAATGTTCCAAAGGAACCAATTCTGTCATGGATTGGTTTGAGAAAGAACCTGCTCAGAGAAAAGGATTCTCAGAAATAACATTCAAGAAAGATAGAACTATCATGTGTCCAGACCAGAAAACTAGCTGTCCTGATAAGAATACATGCTGTAAAAACAAAGTGGGGAATTATGGATGCTGTGCATATAACGATGTGAGTCACAATTTTGTATTGAAAATGGTCAAACATCTAAAGAAAGATGGTGTCTGAATTATAGATTATTTTTGATGGAAAATAAAGTAATATATATATATATATATATATATATATATATATATATGTATTGTGAGATACATGGGTATTAATCATAATTCTCCACATCATTACAGGCCATGCAAGAGCACGATCTGTTCTGATGTGGGTTGTCAAAGTGTACATGTGTTACTGCAGGATTAATGTTTAATGTATTTTTAATGATTATTTACCAAAATTAATGTAATATGACTACTTAATCGGGAATTGAAGTTATTATTTATATTGGCATTCAATTTCTATAATCTCTAGATATAAATCAAGCATTTTTAAAATTAATGCTATAAGCATTATAGTTGTCAATGTGCACTGCATCTGTTTAGGTTCAATTTATTATATGAAATACAAAATGGATATGCAGTGTTTTGTGGATTTACACAACTAATAATAAGGCCAAGTGGTTGTCAGGTGATAAGAGGAGCTGAGTCCAGACAAGTGCATGAGAACTCCTTTTAAAGTCATTATCCTTCTCTGTAAAGTTGTTTGTACTAACAAATTTTGTTTACAATAGCAATTGATATATCTTAATTAAAGTATATCTTCACAATTAACTCTTCATCTAGAAGGGATGTAGAGTTACAAAATGTCGCCAGATTGGTCCAATCTAAAAAAAAAAAAAAACCAAAATAATTTTAGAAAATATATTTCTGTTTACTGCAGGCTGATGTCTTTGACACTAGCATCAAGTTGATTTCTTGGATACATTTGAATAAATTTTGTACAGTTTATGAGGAATCTACTTAATTAGCTGGAGTCGTCAACAAATATTTTGGCAACTTGTAGGTGTTTTATCAACCAATATGTGGGCATTTGATAGGTTTTATTGGTAACTATTATGTAGGTATTTTGTAGGTTTTATTGTTGACCAATGAGTGGGCATTTATAGGCTGTTTTGTTGACTAGTGTTTGGGCATTTTGTAGGCATTTTTGTTGAGCAGTGTGTGGGCATTTTGTATTCATTTTTGTTGAGCAATGTGTAGGCATTTTGTTGACTAGTGTGTGGGCATTTTGTAGGCATTTTTGTTGACCAGTGTGTGGGCATTTTGTTGGCATTTTTGTTGAATAGTGTGTGGGCATTTTGTTGACATTTTTGTTGACCAGTGTGTGGGCATTTTGTAGGCGTTTTTGTTGACTAGTGTGTGGTCATTTTGTTGGCATTTTTGTTGACCAGTGTGTGGGCATTTTGTAGACATTTTTGTTGACCAGTGTGTGGGCATTTTGTTGGCATTTTTGTTGAATAATGTGTGGGCATTTTGTTGACGTTTTTGTTGACCAGTGTGTGGGCATTTTGTAGGCATTTTTGTTGACCAGTGTGTGGGCATTTTGTTGGCATTTTTGTTGACCAATGTAAGCATGTTGTTTCCTTTTGTAGGCTGTGTGCTGCAAGAGTGGAACATATTGTTGTCCAAAGGGCTACATCTGTGACACCTTGCCAGAAATCTGCAGGATGCCAGAGGCCAAAGCAGCATGGAAGAACACAGTTAATCTATTTATACAGAACATACTTAGGAAGCGAATCCAAAATCTACCATAGAAAGTGGAAAACTCAAAGAGTTTTGTTTATTACAAACTACTTGCAACAATAATAGGAAAGAAAAAAAAATTTCAGGTAGAAATTGATGATACTGAAAATTCGTAAATAAAATTTTCCCATTATTACATTTATGTGTTACGTCATGTACAGACATTGTGCATTTTTCGTTTTATTTTCAAAGTGTGTTCTTTTAACTTCTGATTTAAAAAAAGATAATTGATGAGCTTTGTCTCTCTTCTGAATCAAAAAATTTAAGGAATGGAGTTGGAAAAGAAATTGGTAGCATTATGAAAATTGTGTTATACAACTTCAATGAAGGAGATATCTTGACAGTACAAGAAATGAATATTATTCTTTGATCATGTATATGAGAAATGTGCCATTGTCAGATTGTGTACAGGGTACAACAAAGATAAAGCATGTGTTACGTAAGTGATAATTTTATGTGAATGAAGAAACTGTAATATGTAATAATTCTAATGTATGTGACAATGTGGTATCAAAATTACATGTGTGGGTGAGGGTAAGGAATTAGTGTAGGTATTTATTAAATGTTATTATTCTTTTTGTGGACTGTTAAAGTATACACATGTATATATAGATTTGATAGTCTTTCTGGTGCAGAGTTTTGTGCTATGAATGTTTCTGAACATTTACCAGTATGTAGTTTGTAGAAGTACATGAATATTATGATTACAGTAGAAACTTTATTTTACACAATTACTTAATATTGCAAAATGCCTCCTAGACATCAAATTGTGTGATCATGAATTCGTGATGAGTGGTCTATTGATGAAGAGTTTTAACATGTATTTCAACAATATAAAAATAAAAGCGAGTCATATATTTTGTGAGTCGTGCTTCTTACAAAATTACAAGATGATAAATTTCTTGCATATATATAGGAATCTGCACTTTTGCAAAATATTCTATTATGACTGTCAATAGATAGAATGCTTGTATAATGAATTTCCTTTTGTGTATGTTTATATGCATTATTGTCTCTGGTTCATGCACTCATATGATGCTTGCAAGTTATAAATTGAATTTGTATGTCATAGTATTTTTACAGAAAACATATTTATAAACATCGCTTGTGGCCTTGTGTGATTTTTACAATATCATATATGAATATCTTCAGATTTTAAAAAAAAAATTTAAAAAGGAAATCTCTTTTTGGATAAATATTTTTCAAGTCTGAATGTATGTGATTTTATTTCTCTCCAAAGAACACATTCAGTGTCATAAGGGTATATATAAAATTATATTTAAAGCAGACTGAAGGTGATTTTATTACATTCATAATAAGATACAGTGCAAGTTTAACATATATTTCTTTCATGGTTATTTTGTAATTGAACTTTTTTCTAATTATAAGATATAAGATATTTATGTCAAGTTCAAAGGTCACACTGAGATTTTTATGTTGCAATGCATATATGAAGAACAGGGAAAGATAGAAACATCACAGGTTTATTACTGACAAAATATTGATCATTGTAATTATGTGAAGAGAACTGCTTCACAGTGAACTTGCACTGTATATTATTATGAACGTAATTTGAATGATTTGTTCTTTTCATATGCAATAGTGTAATGTGTATTGTTTAAAAACATATATGAACTGTTCAGTTGCGTTGTGGCTTGGTAAGGTTCCAGTACATTTCATTCAGTGTGTTGTACAACACGCATTGTTGTGTACTTTGGCTTTCCCAAACATTATTATATTTTTATGCCCAGGAATTAAAGCTCGAGATATTGAGGTTGAAATACATAAAGAAAATCCAACTGACTTCGACATATCCATGGTAGTTAAGATATCAATGTTTGAGATACAGAAGTTGTAATTAACATCAGCATGCAGATCTGCAAATCGGAAATTTTTGTTAAATCTTGATGTAATAGTGCTGCATACATAATTATGGTGCTCTGTGAAAATTACTTAATACATTTAGGAAGTAAGAGAGAGTATGTAAAGATGCTAGGTCTATAGAAGGACAGGTTAGAAGTACAATACAAATGAATTTTTTTAGCTTCTTGTTGTGTTACTGTAAATGTGAACTGAGTCATTCCAAAAATGAATTTGTTTAGCTTAATTATTAAAAGTGAATGTCAAAGACTTTCTCCTGGGGTTTTTTTCCATTTTGCCTGAGCTACAAGCTAGTGAGCTTTTGTGATCACCTATAGACCATCTGCTGCTCTGTCTATTACAAACTTCACTGACATTTCATTCCAACTTCTTCTCTAGAACCTCTGAGCCAGTTTCAACCAAACTTGGTATAGAGGATCCATTGGTAAAAGGGATTCAAAACTGCTAATATTGTCTCCTTCTCAATCAAAGGTAAATATAGACTGTGGTCATTTCTCAAGAATAGCAGGTCCACTTGACTAGTCGTACTCAAGTGCAGCAATGCCAGGATTGGCCATTGATATGCAAATATTGCAGAATCAAGTTTGTTCAAATCGGTACCTTGTGGGTAGGTTTGTGGCACGATATGGATTGAAGTTTATATGGAGGAAAATTTGAAAATCCTCACAAAAACAATGGGGCATAATTATTGTGCAGTCGTCCTTAGGTAGTGTAGATTCAAGTTTGTTTAAATCATGGTCCCGGGAGGTAGGGTGGAGCAATAGCAGGAGATCAAAAGTTTACATGGGAATGAAAAAGGGGAGATAACACTGATTGATCATAACTCTTGGTCAAAGTCGGTGGGTGAAGAACGGACTAAGAATTGGTATGAAACAAGTCGGAGAGCATTTGACCCAATGACAGGTTGTTTTACTGGCAAACTTAATTGTTATAATGACCATAGAATTTGCGAAATGCTGACTTTAGATGAGACTGTTGAGCGAAACCTTTTTAACATCAATTTATTTCTCCGTAGCCTCTCTCGATCAAAAACTGACCGTAAGCAAAACAAGATAAAACACCATAGGTAGGTGATGCGAGAATATCTCTACATAACGGTGGGAAGTTGACGATGGGGAAATTGAAATAATTCCGTTTTTCATAAAGTTGAGGCGTTAATATGACGTTAACATCTATGTTCAAAAAAAATATCCAAGTAGGAAGCAGATGTGGAAAACTTTGTCTCTTTTTTTCTCTCCGAGTTTACTGGGATGCATTGAATCGACACATAAATGAACATAATTATTTATAATAGATAAAACGTCCAAATATCCAAATGTCGAGTTGAATACCACAGCAAGAGATAAATATATAATTTGAATATCTGATGAACCACTGGCCATGATTAGACATATAATATGGAAGCATTTTAATATATAGTAGCCCTTGGGCTAGGGTGAGGCTAAAATAGAGATTTAAAGTTTTACGAAATATTTTTTAAAGATTCTTTTAAAGAGTAGCAATACCACACTTGATCATTTTAATGAGCAAAAATCTCTAAAGATATCTTTAATTATATGAAAATATCATTTCATTTGACGCGCGCAATAATTCAATTAGAGATCTCTTCAAATAATTAATGACATCTTCAATTCTAAATTTTTCGCGCATTAATTGAATTGATGATACCACTGATTATTCTGATGAATTGTTGTTTTCTTCAAATGAATTGATGATACCAACAATTGAATTGATGCACGCTACAATTCAATTCAAGAGAGAAATGATTCAAGTAATACGAGCAATAATTAACTTATAATTGCTCTCTTTAACTGAATTAATGATATCATTAATTCATTTGATGCGCGCAATAATTCTTTTGGAGACAGCAACTGTATATTTAGAGATGTTTTCAATTCAATATATCCACAATTGAATTAATAATCTTTTTAATTGAATTGTTGTTCTCTTTAGAAAAATTTATTTCTTATACAAAAGCATTGCAAATCAATTAATGATATATTTAACTGAATTAATAAGATCATCAAATCATTTATACCGAGCTCTAAATTAATTTTAGCGAGCAAGATTCAACCACTTCGATGCTCTCGTGAATTTAATTGATGAGACCAATAATTAAATTGAAGCGCGCATAAAATTAATTATTGCTCTCATGAGTCGCTTTGTTTGTTTGAATGATTAACTGAAATAAGTCAAATAGTTTTAAATCAATCTCCTACGCTGTGTGTTGCCGAGATCCTTTTATCGATATCGCACTTGAAACAAGATATTTTCCAAATTCTATCCAAAGTCCTACAAGGTTAATATGTTTTGTTCAATATAGCACACCTAGGATAACATGTTTTGATTTGGGAATAATGTTTCTGCAAATAAAATTTAATGATCTTTCTGAAATTTGAAAATTTTTCTTATTACGATTGATTGATTAAATATCGAGAATCTTTCACTCATATGGAGACGTCACCATTGCCGGTGAAGGGCTGCAAATTTAGGCCTATGCTCGGCGCTTATGGACTTTGAGCAGGGAGGGATCTTTTACGTGCCACACCTGCTGTAACACGGGACCTCGGTTTTTGCGGTCTCATCCGAAGGACCGCCCCATTAAGTCGCCTCTTACGACAAGCAAGGGGTACTGAGAATCTATTCTAACAACCCGGATCCCCACGGGGAATTTTCCAATAATTTTAAATAAGGACGTCCGCTGATTTGATGTTTGGTAAAAGTGTGATAAACTGAATTGTGCTATGCATATTTTAATGAAGTGTCTGCAACGTATCCTGAAAATCGTACCATTACCTTTGAAACTACGAAAAATTGTGAAAGATGTTGGAGCGAAACGACAGTACACCGCTAAATACGGAATTACTTTTTCTGTCCATGATTCTTATGTTTATATTGCAAAGGTAATATCCTGTCAAAATGAGTGCCACTATGAGCCGAAGTAAAAGAGTAATTAAACCTCCAAGAAACATTAGTCCCGAAACAACCCCAACAAAACGGAAGAAGGCCGTTATTGCGACCACAGAACCTGCAGCAAAGGTATGACACTTGATATCTGGGTAGGCCTATCGTCATAAAACTCTCAATCTCGCCCGCTCACATAATCTCAACGAGATTCGTCGAGGCTGTATATTTGAACTGACGCCTTTTCTGAATCTCAGACCAGTGTCACACAAAGCGATTTGGGAAATCTTGCCTGAACTTTGACCGCTGGTTGTGATTAAAATGGGTTAACTAAATTTTTCTTCCGCGTCAACTTTTCACCGTAGGCATCCTATTCTTCTTTTCCCGGCCGATAACGCGGCATTGTCTCATTGTGAGCTAAAGGCAAGTGCGGTATGTACGGTTATAAAAACATAAACTGCCAATGTCTGTGGTTATGTTAATTATCCTGGTGTCCTCATCTTGAAGGTATCCAAGGAGGTTGCCGAAATGGAATTTTCTGGCAACTGGCTCCATCCAGATCCTTATTGTAGATGGAGGAAAGGATTCCTAGTACACAGTGTATCAGCAGACTGGTACACTGTACCAGGATCATTAACTCCCAATCATGTGAAACTTGCATTTCTTATCTTTACATGATGTAAATCCCACAGTTAATCAATTTGGTTATTGTTGAAGCTATTGCAAATGACCATCATTTAAATCTATACTTTGAAACTGAAGCGTCCAATAGTCTACATTTAAATGTAACATTTTGTGCTGGAGGGGCAGAACATTCTAAATGACACAAAGCATTTAAACATGAAATATAAAAGCAATAAAAAGAAAACTGTGTAAATTCCCAATCTATTTGAAGTCATCTTTAGAAAGTTCATTTGCTAAAATCCTGCTGATTTCACCTTTTGATTGTGTTTTTAATAATCGATCATTTTTGGTCTTATGTAACATTACATAGAACTCGTTTTTAATCATTTAAAATAGATTGAAAATGAGTTGATTAAACTGCTACATAGTGATAGAAGTGTATGGTGTGATATGTAGAGGTTTTTGTTAATTTTAAAGCTGGTTGTGAAGAATACAGCATTCAGTGACATCGAATTTTTTTTAAAGCAAAAGACAGCAGAACCACAGATAACAGTGAAAGCAGAGGTGAAAGTAGAATTAGCCATCGAGACAGAGGAGGTGGTTGTTGATAACCAGGAGAAACTGTCCACAGAAACCCAAGACAAA
Source organism: Ostrea denselamellosa (assembly GCA_024699665.1). Classification (NCBI taxonomy): domain Eukaryota; kingdom Metazoa; phylum Mollusca; class Bivalvia; order Ostreida; family Ostreidae; genus Ostrea; species Ostrea denselamellosa. The sequence continues at coordinate 517,390 of JAMZEH010000053.1, forward strand.
ATACCCATATTCAAAGACCCTACTTTCGTTGTAAGTATTGTTCAGTACCGTAGCATCCTACTGCATGATGTGGATCATTCCATTACTGTTCTAAAATTTTTCCTTCCAAGTCCAAAACATTCTGCTTAAACCATCGAGCATTCTGTTCAATTATTACACATGTAGTTCTTGCTATAGCAGTCTTCTTGTGCAGATCATTTATTCCCACATGTTTATTTGGAATTCCGGTCTGTGTCGTTACAAATCAGCATTTCAATGGGAGGACTGTCACACTTGACAGAAAAGGAGAAACCAAAACGTGGTTATTTTCAATTCCCCATGACTAGCAGTAAAATGATAAATTGTGGTGTAGATGAATCCTGATTCAGGGTCCTCAATGTGATGTTAGATACATTTTCAGGCTGGATCAATTTCAGTTAACTGATATGGTTAATAAATAATACAAAATGTATTTCCTTTTGATACAGATTCTCTGATTGGAGTTCAAATTCAATCAACATGTTCACAAAATGGGTGCCAAACAGTCAGCAAATTGTGGGGCATTTTTGAAAACATGCGCAATCAACATTCAGATTTCCTGTATGAAAACACTTTGTTTTAACTTACTGGAGCTGAAAGCTCAAGTGAACTTTTCCATAAACTTTTAACATTCAGTTTTTGACTTTTTTCTCCAGAACCACAGGGCAAATTTCAAGCAAACTTGCCACACCCCATTTGAAATGGAAATTATTATATAAGAATTTATTCAGTGAAAATTTTGTGGCATCTTTTAAAAGTTTTCTCTTCAAGAACCACTGGGCCAGAAAAGTTTATATTTACATGAAAGCTTTCTGCTGATATAAAGGAGATTGACATTTGTTTAACTTCTCCCCCCCCCCCCCCCCCCCACCCCCCGGCCTCAAAGTTGTACATGTGGATATCTGGGTTGTTAGAATAGGTCCTCAATACCTTTTGCTTGTCGTATGAGGCGACTAATGGGGGCGATCCTTCGGATGAGACCGCAAAAACCAAGGTCATGTGTCACAGCAGGTGTGGCACGTAAAACATCCCTCCCTGCTCAAAGGCCATAAACACCGAGCATAGGCCTTAATTTGCAGCCCTTCACCGGCAATGGTGACGTCTCCATATGAGTGAAAGATTCTCGAGCGGGACGTTAAACAATATTTAATCAATCAACCATACTCAAATTGTGGCCCCTGGAAGTAGGGCAGGAACACAATAAGGGATCTAAGTTTTACATGGGAATGTATAGGAAAAAATCTTCTTCTCAAGAACAGCAGGGCCGTGATTAATCATATTATTATACAAGTATCTGTTAGTAGTTCAGATTCAAGTTTATTCAAATTTTACATAATTCATGTGTATAGCAAAGAAAATCTTTTTTAAAAAGTCATCGTCTTCAGAACAGCAATGTCATTTTGCATTAGTTTGTGCTCTGACATTCCCATTCATCAATATATATAGATTTAGTTAGATCATGACCCTTGGGTCTATGTTTGGGCACAATATGGGGTTAAAATTTTTCGTGGGAAAAAAGATTTGAAAAATAATCTTTTTCAAAATTACAGAAGCTGAACAACAGCAGGGCTAAGATAACTCAGGTGAGTCATGTGGCCCATGGGCCTTTTGTTATTGAATTCTTCTGTAAAAGAACAAATCAATTCACACCTTATCTTCCTATACATGTTAATAACAAATAACAAATTGAAAACGTTAAAATATTGATTGATTATTTATTGCTTTCCGCCACACTCAACAATTTTTCAGTTATCTGGTGGCGTCCAGTAAACTGGCAAACTTGCTCACATAACGCCGCGGCCGAGATTCGAACCCGCGCCGACAGAGGTGAGAGGCTTTGTGAGTTTGAGTCCGATGCTCTAACCACTCGGCCACGGAGGCCCCTTTAAAATATTGAACTTCTTTGATAAATGTTCTCATAATCCATATGTATGTTATGGAATTGGGTAAAAAATAATTAAATCAAGGCTATTGCATTGTGATTCCATCAAATTGTAAAAGGTGTTGTAATGTTTCACCCTACCCATAACACGTTATAAATCTAAATTTTACATACTGTGTGCTGGGAAATTTTTGACCCTGTAATTTTTCCGTTTATCGTTCACCGTTTTGAAGCCACACAGGTACACACATGTCAATTTTAAACGTGCTTGCGCTATATTTAACATGTAATTGTTTGTACAATACTTTCGTTCTATCTTTATTTTACCTCGGAAATATATTTAAATTTATTAACATTATTTCACAAATTATTTCAATTATACATGTATACTGTTTAATTATAATGCACACTTGTGTATTACAGAGACTCATGGAGTTTACAAGGATATGCTAAACACAATGTTATGCTGTACATGTACATGTAGATGCATAAATGACAAAATTTTAAAAAAGGGGGTGAAAGGGTTATGGAATTTGAAATAGTGGAAATTACAAAAGTTAATCAAAGAAACATGGGATATATTTTGATGTTGGTACACGTGATCAATTTATTTACTTAGCAAGTAAAAATGTATCGTCACATAATTTATTAAAGGTTATGTACAACAAGGAGTACAGTAGCAAAGCATGCATTATTTGTAAAGTTTGATTAAAATGAGAACGGCTTTAATTTTTTATTTTACCCGTGTGTCGTTATTCATGTTTTTTCTTTCTTTTTTCCCCTTTTCTTTCTTTTCTTAATTTAATAGAAAAAAAAGAATGAAGACGCACTACTCCTGAAAATCGAATGTCTTCAATGTCTTGCAAGTATTAGCTAGCTAAAACCAACACACACACTCACACACACACACACATGAAATATTTGAAACTATTTGTATATTTGGGAGTAATTACGAGTGGAACATTTACAAAATTAATAATGTGTTTATATATATGTATCACTATGTTAAGTTTGTAATTACATTATATTTTCTACATTTTAATACTTTATATCTATACATGTATCGTCGGTGTTGTTTAATGCCTCTATCTTGACACCTTTCGGTGGCTTTTGTTAATTACAGGTATCTCCGTTTATCGTTCACCGTTTTCTGTTCTGTTCTCCGTTTATCGTTCACCGTTTTCTGTTCTCCGTTTATCGTTCACCGTTTTTCGTTCTCCGTTCACTTTCCGTTTAGCGTTCGTTCACCGTTCGTTCACTGTTCAAGTGGGAAAGTAGAACGTTTCAGGGACTGTATCGCTTTGATCTAACCACGCACACTCATTATCTTCAGACGATGACAACAGAACGAAACTCGGGCGAAACCCAAATTACGGGTGCATATAAAAAAATAAATGCAATTAAAATGGCAATTTCTTCGTTTCTACACAGTGTTAAAAAGTTCCTAAAACAAGGATAATTTTTTTTTTTACTGCATCGTAACAAGAATCAATCGTAAACAAGTATATGTGCATGTGTATTCTACATGCGTGGTATTTTATAAAACTTACGCGTGTGGAGGCCAATATGCCCATACAACAATATGAAATCCATGTAGACTGTAGTATAATATGCATTCGTTTGATTGGAATAAGTCGATATCAATTTACGAACGAGTGTAACTGTTATGTGTATGTAGGCTTAGCAGTTAAAATAAAAAATATACAATGTATATTACGGCAATGTGTTTGATTAAATAATACGCTATTTATCAAGATATGCTATCGATAATATGCTAAAGATTTTGATATTTACAAAATTCAACGCTGCACATACTGCAGATACGATGTGCAAAATTTGGTGATACAATGTCTTTATCGGCACGTGCTACCTAATTGAAACGTCATCGCATACCACCTGGAGGTGTTCACAGGGTACAGATAGCCGCTTCCATTAGACTGTATGGCTTGTGTTTTCTTTACAATTCACACACTGCTAAGATCGTCCAAAACCAATTATTACAAACAAACAAAAACATTACCGTCCAGATTAACGGTACATTTTTTTTCAATGCATTTTAACGTTTTGTAGCAAAAAATGGCCGTCCGGATCCGGAACGCGAATTTCCGGATTAATGATGCAAAATAACGTAAAAATTCCGTTCCCAAGAAAAGTCGTCCGGAAGGTGAAGCGTCCGGATTAATGACGTCCGGATTACCGACGCTTCACTGTATACTCGAAAGTTGTTTTGTGTCATTTGAAAATAATGATGGGATTCATTTTTTTTTTCTCATTAATTAAAGATTTGTAATATCACTCATGTAGGAAAAAGATGAAATGGGTAAAAATAAAATGGGGAGAGAGCTAAATTTACTCAGACCTGTATACAATACTTATTGAATACAGACTTTGTAATTCTGGTGTATTACATTTTAGCACTCAACCAAAGGAAATGCTGGAAGTAAGAAATCAAGGGTGTGGAAAAATCTGAAACAGATTGTGGCAGCTGAAAAACTGTTACCATGGAAACCTGATGATGTACCATGTAAGACATTGAAATAATAAATGATTAAACTTTAATATATATGATTTACTTTAAATTTTTCACACACACACATATATATATATATATATATATATATATATATATATATATATAGATACATATATACATACATACATACAGTCAAACCTAGCTATCTCGAACTCTATGGGACTGAGAAAAAAAACTTCGTGATATTGAGGGTAAAATACTTAAAGAATGAGTGGTCGGGACTTCCAAACCACATCAACATATCCAGGATATTGGAAATATTGGTGTTGAAGATGCCGAAGTTCAACAACAGTGTGTGTGTGTATGTATATATATATATATATAAAATTTGTAAATAAAAAAAAATCCAGTCTTTGATACATCAAATATATCCAATAATAAAAGTCAAAAAACACAAAACTCGAATTAATTACATTTCACTGTCTGTAAGCGTTTTCAGCTTTAATACCTCTTCAGACAGCTATCAAATTAAATTTCATTTTATAACTGTCTGAAGAGGCATTAAAGCTGAAAGCGCTTACAGTGGAATGTAATTAATTTGAGTTTTGTGTTTGTTGACTTTTTTTTCTTGGGGAGATGTATATATATATATATATATATATATATATATATATATTGTGTAGTTTAGGAGATGTACATATCAAGCACTTATTCTGCAATTGTTTATACACAAGAAGTAATACACACATGTACTAATACTTTTTGGCAGATGGATCTATTGATGCTCCACCTTCCTTTAAACCAGCGAAGAAATATTCTGATATATCTGGCCTTCAGGTGAGTAAACCATATATAACATTAGTGTATTTCTCTTTCTATACAAATTATCAGACTAATTCCAGTTTGACAGTAGTGATACTGAAGATTGTAAATTAACACGATGGTTTTAATTTCACTGTATTCATGATTTATCATTTTTCTGTGAAATTAAACCCATAGTGAATAATATATTAACAATATTTCAATGCTTTCGTAATCAAAACTTTATAAGTAAGATTTTCCTATAACATGAAGTTAAAACCATCGTGACTGTACCATTGTAACAAATCATGAAATTTTAGCGCCTTGGAAATAAAGCAATTACTGATTTCTTAATGTCTAACAGGCCTTCTACACAGATCCTGAGACAAAACTGAGATATGCAACAGCAGAGGAATTTTCACGGATCCGTGTTATGACAAGTGACGTAGTTTGTGGATGTCTGGCACTGAGACGAGCTAACACTGTGGTGCCCTGACAATGGATTGTCACAACACTGCTTCAAAAGAACGAAACATGCCGGCTGGGATAAATATAGACCATAAATGGATTTATACATGAAAGGCATTTGATGAATTTGTCCTGTGGATTTACCATCAAAAGATTGTTGATCAGAAGAAAAGATTGTTCCTGTTTATCTGTGGTCAAGGAAATTCAGATTGGTGTGTTTCATTGTATGGAACAGAGATCCAGAGATCCAGTGTTCCATTGTATGGAACAGAGATCCAGTGTTCCATTGTATGGAACAGAGATCCAGTGTTTCATTGTATGGAACAGAGATCCAGATGAATCTGTTTAAGAATATGGAGCAGAAACTTAGATGGATATTATTAATTATGAGTGAATGGAACAGAGAGGGTATATATCACTGCATTATATGAAACAAGCATTCAGAGATATGATTCACTGCAGAATATGAAACAGAAATCCAGATGGATATGTTTCACTGTAGAATATAGAACAAAAATCCAGATGGGTATGTTTCACTGCAGAATATGGAACACAAATCCTGATGGGTATGTTTCACTGCAGAATATGGAACACAAATCCTGATGGGTATGTTTCACTGCAGAATATGGAACACAAATCCTGATGGGTATGTTTCACTGCAGAATATGGAACACAAATCCTGATGGGTACACTTTTGATGGTATATGAGTATGAAGTATTGCTTGGATGAACTGGCGTCTTTTATAATATAATTTTACTTTATACATTACATGTTTGTTTTGTGCATTTTTGTTCAGCTGTATAGTACTCGGGAATTCTGTCACCTGCGTTTATTAAATTTATACTGCCTATGAGATTGTGTGTGGTGTGTGTTCAGTCATTTTTTAATGTGGACGATATCTTCAAAATCTTCTGGCCAAGATGTATCAGATTTTGCTCAAAGTACTATATACTTAGCTGCTCCCAGGGTTTGATGAGGGAACAATAGGGCATCCAAGTTTTACATGGAAATTCTTTCAAAATATTTTTGTTTTGAACAGCTAAGCCAAGATTAGTCATGTTAATAAGGGGCATCCTAAGGTAATGCAGATTCAAATATTGTTTAATTAAATCAATGCCTCCAAGGGTGGGTGGAACACACAAGGGGCAACATTGGAAGTTTAACATGGCAATATATAGGAAAAAACTTTAGAAGTCTTATCCTCAACAGTAGCATGGCCATGATTAGCGAGTTCAGATTCAAGTTTATTCAATACCTGGGGTAGATGATTAGTGAGTTCAGATTCAACTTTATTCAATACCTGGGGGTAGATGATTATGAGTTCAGATTCAACTTTATTCAATACCTGGGGTAGATGATTAGTGAGTTCAGATTTAAGTTTATTCAATACCTGGGGGTAGATGATTAGTGAGTTCAGATTCAAGTTTATTCAATACCTGGGGGTAGATGATTAGTGAGTTCAGAATCAAGTTTATTCAATACCTGGGGGTAGATGATTAGTGAGTTCAGATTCAAGTTTATTCAATACCTGGGGGTAGATGATAAGTGAGTTCAGATTCAAGTTTATTCAATACCTGGGGGTAGATGATTAGTGAGTTCAGATTTAAGTTTATTCAATACCTGGGGGTAGATGATTAGTGAGTTCAGATTCAAGTTTATTCAATACCTGGGGGCAGATGATTAGTGGGTTCTAATACTGGGCTTTATGGTTAAAGTAGAGGAAATGCATTATTCTTACTAACACCTGGACATAAAAAACCAAACTGAATAAATAGAACTAACAAATAGAAAAGATCGTCACCAGGATTGTTAATTTCTTGACCCATTGGTCATGGGATCTGGTGCTGGGGCTGAGTTTTATGACATGTTTCTTTATAAATCTTTATCCCTGGACATCAAACCTGGTATATAATAGTAATTAAGAAGGGAAATTGTGGAACTTTTGGACCTGTGGGTTAGTCACAATGCCTGTTGGTAAAATAGTTATTTATCAAGTCCCCTGTGGGTGAAACCAAAGGAGACTCTAGCTTTCCTCTGTCGTCTTTTTCTCTGTCAGTCAGTCTGTCCCATTTGGTTTTCCACACTTATTTATTTTTTTTATCAACCTTTGAGTTAAAAGGCTGGAATTTAGTATCTGTACGTGGATTACAACTGTATGTTAACTGATCCAGTCTAAGTTTCGTCACAGTTGAGTGATATTTACGATAAAGGGGACTTTGAGGCGAGTATTGATTTCCGGACTTATTCCTTAATTGTTGTAATGATATTTGACAGGTGATTACCTATTGAGGACGTCTGTACAGATCAAGTTTCACTTTTGTTATGGTTGACATACTCGAATAAAAATTGTAAGCCTTAGTTTCATGGTTGAATGAACTTCAATTTTTTGTTTTCTGGACCCTTTTTGTAACCATCTTTTGATTCTGGAAGCTGAAATTTTGTATGTGTTTGTTTGTTTGTTCGAGAATTTTTCACTCATATTGAGAAGTCACCAGCTGTAGGTGAAGTACCACAAATTTAGACATATGCTTAGCGCTCAGGGCCGTAGCAGTGAGAGTTCTTTAACGTGCCAACGCCTACCGTGACACGGGACCTCCGTTTTTAAGGTCATATCCGAAAGACCCGTGATTTTCACTTCTAAATCCCGAGCGTTTGACGAAGGAGCAATCACTACCTATTTTTCGTCCTAGGTTTGACACGAGCGGGGCTCGAACTCACGGCCTCCTGGTTACGAAGCGAACGCTCTAACCACTGAGCTACTAACAGTTGTATATTTTTAGTTTCCTTAAAGTGGACTGAATTTTTGGAGATTTAAGGAACTTTTTTCACTGAATGTAGTTTTCCGGAATTCTCTCTATAATGCCGTAACTTAGCAATCTGAAATTTGAAATGTGGTTATTCGTAAGTAGATACACTTTAAGATTCATTTTGCTACAGTTGGATTATTCTAACAAAAGTTATAAAATCGATTTTAGAATAGAAATTACCGAGTTGCTTTAAGATATGTTATTTATGATGGAGGCAGTAGTATCCTCATTTGCTACCATGTTGAATTTTGAGGAATTTCTGTTGAAAAACTTGTGAGAGGTGTTGAATACACAAATTAGATACCACCTGTCCACAGTATGCAGAGATTGATTGATTGTTGTTTTCCGCCACACTCAACAATTTTTCAGTTATCTGGTGGCGTCCAGTTTTTGTTGGTGGAGGAGAGAACCCAGATACAATGTACCCAGGAAGAGACCACCCACCTTCCGAAAGTAAACTTGCAAACTTTCTCACATATATCGGCGCGAGTGAGATTTGAGCCCGTGCTGACTAGAGGTGAGAGTCCTTGTGGTTTTGAGCTCTAACCACTCGGCCACGGAGGATAAAATGACAAAGTTCAGGTATTTGTAATTTTTTTAAAAAAGTTTTAGCAAATTCATAAAGTAACATGTACATCTTAATTGGGTTGACAACAACTGTAGTAGATAAGAAGATTTGTTTACACATAGTAAGTACCGTCCATTTAAAAGATGTTGGAAAAAATGACAAAGTTCAACTACATGTAAATATTCCGAAAAATGTCTGAGCATTTCTAAAACGTCGCATGCATATCGACAAAAGGACTTTTTGAAAGGTTTATATGTAAAATAAAAATAGACTTTCTAAATTTTCCAAAATATGATTTGGTTATAACTTAACACGTGAGAAGCCCCCCCCCCCCTCCCCCCTTTGATGACCCAGTTTAGTCCCCCCCCCCAAAAAAGACGAAGTGATTGTGTATTTACACTACTGGGAGAAGAAACGAGAAATGGTGTCATATGAAGTCGGCTTTGATAATGTCATATCAGAAAGAGATCCAGAATACAAATTATATTTTATTTCCCGACACAAATTACGAGAGAACTCAATTGACATATTCACCGCTATTGAAAATAATCAAATAAACCCCATTTCCTCAATAACTGTTATCGATGTTTGATAAATATCACCAGGTTTTACGGTTCGTATATATTTCCATCTGATGAATTTCTGTCTTGATTGGTATTGGTTCTTCCGAGTCTATAATCATGATTGTCTAATTATTCCAAATTAGAAATGAATGATGTGTAAGTAAATGTATAATACAGCGATCTGGAGTGGGTTACTGGGGTTGAATGAATTTTTAACGAAAATGACACGTTGTCCCATTTTGGTTGGTTAAATATTGTTTAACGTCCCGCTCGAGAATTTTTCACTCATATGGAGACGTCACCATTGTCGGTGAAGGGCTGTAAAATGTAGCCCTATGTTCGGCGTTTACGGGCTTTGAGCAGGGAGGGATATTGATCTTGCCACACCTGCTGTGACATGGGGACTCGGTTTTGCGGTCTCATCCGAAGGACCACCCCATTTAGTCGCCTATGACGACAAGATAGGGTACTGAAGACCTATTCTAACCCGGATCCCCACGAACGTTGTCCCATTTGGGGGTTATAACCCTCTTTATAGGCGGATAAAATAACATTTTGAGTCGCACCCCCTCTTGAAAAAAAAATATAGATCCGCCCCTATAATGTCATATTCTCTCAGGAACTATAAGCCTGTATTTGTAACCGGGGCGGAGAGAACGAAGTCCCTGCAGCTAGTGAACTCTGCCCGTCATGCCGGTCGGTAGCTCAGTTACCTCATACGCCTAAACATGTATATATAATACTTTTGGTAACTTCCATCACAAATTTATCAAAACAGCCATGTTGAAATCAGTTCTTAAACAAATATAGTTTTTGTTATCATATTGCAATTACATTACATGTACCATACATTGCTATTATACCCAGATATTTAAATCAATTTCCATTTTCAATAATATTCCCATTGGTCACTGAGGCGTTTTCAAGAATACTAAAATCTTTATAATGTTAACTTCATAATTACGTTTATGTTAAGCACAGATGATCCAAAAAAAAAAAAAAAAAAATGTACAATGTATTTTGTAAATCATCGTCAGTTGCAATAACAATCATTTGCCAATCAGAGTTGGTGCTGAGCGCATAGAATAGATAATATTTTTATATATAGTAGCGTGATTAAAAAAACAAAGAAACTAAAACTGTTTCGTGTCTCCGTTTTCAAGAAAGCATTTATCTTACTTAGTAATATTTAATATAATCTGGTTCAAATTTGCTAGTTTCGATATCAAGCTCTTAAATATCTTAATTCTCACTACGGTTTGCCTTGAATACCTATAAAAATGTTTCTGTGTGTTCTTTTTTTATATATATAAACTGACTAGCTAGAGATAAAAGAAATTATTTTATTAACTTTTAAAACTAATTAAAAAGGTCTGGGCCTTACATTACAATCAGAGGGTGTTCAGAATTGGGTACGTATATTTCCGACTGTACATATTGTTTTGACAAAATTACATTATCACCTGCTAATTACATTATCACCTGCTGTTTGGTGAATTTTTTTAGGAGAATACATAAAGCGACAAGTCATAAATATTCAAAATAACTAAATAAAAGATGTTTTCCGGCTTGTCGGGCCTCGAAGGCCCTATGATACTCCTGAAGAAATAACAAGGGATAGAATCTCTGCATTTGTTATACGAGGGACACTTTTTAAGGTCGTAGAGTAAGCCTATAACTTTTTAACGCGATTATAAAGTTGCACGATTTTTTTACACAGAACTTGCGTAATCATTCCTCTCTCGAACGGTATCACGGTATGCGGCGCACAAGGTCCACGTGCGCGCTGGGCTGGGTATTTCCAACACGTGGTTTTATACACTATAGTAAAATATAGCGTTCAATATGGGTGGAAAAATCTCTGAACAGAGGGTATATTGTAAAATTCGAGCACACCATGGTGCTTTAAAATATGCTACCGTTTGCAAGTGAGTACGTCGTTTTAATGATGGTCGGGAGTCAATTGAAAATGACCCTCGATTGGGTAGGCCGGTTTCCGTTTTGACGGAAAAGAACGTTGCTACTGTGAAAACGTTAATTGAGAAAGACGCACGTTATACCGTGCAAGAGATAGAAGAATTAAGCGGCATTCATTCGTCAAGTGTTTTGAAGATCTTGCGTGAACGACTTGGACTACGTAAGATCTGCGCGCGCTGGGTGCCCCGTTTGCTCACTAACGAGCAGAAACAAAGTCGGGTTAGATTTGAATCGCAAGTTATAAAAAATATGATAAATGTGACTCGCGTCGTTTGGAAGAGATAGTTACAGGTGATGAAACTTGGATCTATCATTTTCAACCCGATTCTAAGATTAAAAATAAGGTTTGGGTTTCATCTGAAGGCGACAGACCTGTCATTGCGCGCCGTTGCAAAACGTCAAATTGCATGTTGTATGCGATATTCTTTGATTCGAAAGGTCCAGTCCTTCAAATTCCAGTTCTGTCACTGGGAAGTTCTACAGAGAAAATGTTCTTACTCAACTTGTTGATTTCTATCAGAAACGCAGACCGCGCACCGGTGTCCGCGGCATCAAATTACTCCATGATAACGCAGCGGCCCATAAATCCGCTACGGTACAGGAATATCTGAAAGAACCTGGGCTCGATGTCTTAGATCATCCCCCATACAGCCCTGACCTGCCCCCCTGTGACTCTTGGTTGTTCCCAAGACTAACGGAAATGCTGGCAGGGCACCGTTTTGAATCCCGTTGTCGTATAGGCAGTACGGTCTACCAGTGTCTGCAACATATACCTAAAGAGGAGTACCGTGCGGCGTTCTGGAAATGGGTAGATCGGTGTAAAATGTGTGTTGAGGCAGACGGGGCATATTTCGAAGGTCTTCGATTCCACGAACTTAAAAAGTGTCCCTCGTACAGAGCATTATATTCATATTGAATTAGTCTAATATTCAAATCTTCTTGATAGGCGGGAAAAATTTATACTGAAACCAAATTTATTCGCGTGTGAGAAATTTTCGTGAATCGCGAGAACCTTTAAATAAGTTATCATCGCGATATTTCTTGCCACTAAACAGTCAATTAATGTCTTCCTTATTTGTTTAAAATTATTTAGTTTGGAAATTTGTGGTCGCGAACAGTCTATCACCTGTAAATCGCGAATTAATCAAGCTCTAATTAGCACTGATCATTTGATTTGTGTGCAATTTGAAGTTCAATATAATTGCTTGGTAAATGATAATTGCATCGTGATTTTGTCTCACCTGAGGGAGAATTCATACTGCTCATTGTCCTCCTATTTCCCGTCTGATAGACGTACTTGGTTTTCTATTTCCTGCAGTTCATCAGATAGGGAAATGATGACTGGAGACGAAGATACACGCCCTTGAGATCCAATATTTGATTTCTTTTTTAATTATTGGTACCTCTTTTAGTACATGTATTATCAGTTTCACAGGTGAATTTTTCTACTTCCTGTTGTGAATTTGTACTTGATCAAGCGTGGATCTAGATGGTGGGTCGGGGGATCTGTAATTTCCAATTGAAAGAAATTTATAAAAAAAAAATGAAAAAAAAAAAAAAATAAAATAAAAAAGGTTCTATTATATGGGCTCTCCTCGTGGCTACAACTAGTAATGTTTTAGTAAACGGCTAGCATCATGCACTATAATTTTTTTTCTTAAATACCCCATATATGCCTTTACTTTCGTTAAACACATTAAACATCAATTTTGGGTGCAGCTTTCGCATAGTCCACTACCTGTAAAAACGTGGAAATTCCGGAGGCTTTGCCCTGGAACCAGGTCCAGATCCCCGGCCTTTTGGACCCCCCCCCCCCCCCACCCTCCCTTCCCTGATGAAAAAAACTGGACCCGCGGCTGTTTGATACATATAGTACATCGAGTTAGTGTGATCACTTATGTTCTTGCGCAGAAAAGATTTAATTTTACATTGAATAGATTTATGTTGTGTATGAACTATTCTTACATTACATGCGTACCGAATATGCAACAAAGCCGATAAACATGACTGTGCAACAAAACCGATAAACATGACTGTGCAACAAAGCCGATAAACATGACTGTGCAACAAAGCCGATAAACATGACTGTGCAACAAAGCCGATAAACATGACTGTGCAACAAAGCCGATAAACATGACAGTGCAACAAAGCCGATAAACATGACAGTGCAACAAAGCCGATAAACATGACAGTGCAACAAAGCCGATAAACATGACTGTGCAACAAAGCCGATAAACATGACAGTGCAACAAAGCCGATAACATGACAGTGCAACAAAGCCGATAAACATGACTGTGCAACAAAGCCGATAAACATGACAGTGCAACAAAGCCGATAAACATGACAGTGCAACAAAGCCGATAACATGACAGTGCAACAAAGCCGATAAACATGACTGTGCAACAAAGCCGATAAACATGACAGTGCAACAAAGCCGATAAACATGACAGTGCAACAAAGCCGATAAACATGACTGTGCAACAAAGCCGATAAACATGACTGTGCAACAAAGCCGATAAACATGACAGTGCAACAAAGCCGATAAACATGACTGTGCAACAAAGCCGATAAACATGACAGTGCAGCAAAGCCGATAAACATGACAGTGCAACAAAGCCGATAAACATGACTGTGCAACAAAGCCGATAAACATGACAGTGCAACAAAGCCGATAAACATGACTGTGCAACAAAGCCGATAAACATGACTGTGCAACAAAGCCGATAAACATGACAGTGCAACAAAGCCGATAAACATGACTGTGCAACAAAGCCGATAAACATGACTGTGCAACAAAGCCGATAAACATGACAGTGCAACAAAGCCGATAAACATGACTGTGCAACAAAGCCGATAAACATGACTGTGCAACAAAGCCGATAAACATGACTGTGCAACAAAGCCGATAAACATGACTGTGCAACAAAGCCGATAAACATGACTGTGCAACAAAGCCGATAAACATGACAGTGCAACAAAGCCGATAAACATGACAGTGCAACAAAGCCGATAAACATGACTGTGCAACAAAGCCGATAAACATGACAGTGCAACAAAGCCGATAAACATGACAGTGCAACAAAGCCGATAAACATGACTGTGCAACAAAGCCGATAAACATGACAGTGCAACAAAGCCGATAAACATGACAGTGCAACAAAGCCGATAAACATGAGAGTGCAACAAAGCCGATAAACATGACTGTGCAACAAAGCCGATAAACATGACAGTGCAACAAAACCGATAAACATGACAGTGCAACAAAGCCGATAAACATGACTGTGCAACAAAGCCGGTAAACATGACTGTGCAACAGAGTCAATAAACATGACTGTGCAACAAAACTAATAAACGTGAACGTGCAACAAAGCCAGTATAATGAATGTACAACAAAGAAAGTAAACAAAACGTGCAACAAAACCGATAAACGTGAATATGCAACAAAACCAATAAACGGATCCGAAAGAGCTAGTCGTCTAAATTCTCTCTCTCTCTCTCTCTCTCTCTCTCTCTCTCTCTCTCTCTCTCTCTCTCTCTCTCTCTCTCTCTCTCATAGACTATTTTATCACTCAAATCAATGTGTGCACTTGCGTATTTGTTGTGAAATTTGATAAGCACCTGGCAACAGCATCCCTCATTTTGATGAATTCTTACATAATAGTTTGTGTACCTGTCTATATTCCTTGAGAATGAGATTTTGTTTTGTAAGATATTCGTTAAATACATGTACGTATTTGTACAGTGCACCCCTGAGAATTTCATTTATTGGCATCACTTTACAATCTCTCGTTATAAATGTAGGATTTTACAATATTGCGAAGAAAAACGGTGCCACGCAATATCTATTTGATGTTCTATTCCATCTATTGAGAGATGAATTCTTGTGTTCGTGTGAAAATGGAAATTAGACACTTATTTGAAATGAATCATATCAATACTGCCCTCATTCATCACGACATGGAGATACACTTAGCACATTGTATATCTACAAATCCCCAGTCATATAATTCACCGTTCAGGGAACTTTGACCTCTTGTTTTGAGACAAAATCTGGTGCTTTTCAACACAATTGTTAAGTACTAATCTGATCTTATCGCAAAATCATTACTTCAGAGAAGTTTCCTTTGCTTGATACGGGTTAACCACTCCAGCTTCACATTAAAACTCAGCATGTCATATCTGAAGTGATTACAATAATATTTGGAAATGATTTTTTGCATTTAATAAAGACATGTGAAAACACTTGATTGCGTATTCTTGTAAGAATCAAATCTGCTGTGTTTCTTAATTTATATCTCGATAGGACGATCTGATAGATTTAAATTAAAGTGAATAAATATGATGCACTAATTAATAAATGTCTATTCTGATACTGCAACAATTATAGTAATCTCTCTACTGATTTAATCGTACGATACCTCATGTGCATGTACTCATTAAGGGCTTCCATTTTCAATGCTGAGAAGGAAACAATTCTTGATGTGGCCTTCAGTTTAACAGTTAGAAATATCAACGACGTGTAATCTGTTACCAATGCCCATTTTCATTCATATGTCGATTCGATAAATCCCCGTGAACTTGAAATAAAAGATACACAGAGTCTTCTACATCTGCTTCGTACTTAGATATTTTATTGAAAATAAATGTTGACGACAAACTAACAGCTCAAGTTTATGACAAACGGGATGATTCAATTTCTCCATCATCAACTTCCCTTATCTATGTAGCAATATTCCATTATCACCTGCAAATGGTGTTTATATCTCTCTCAACTGATTCGATACACAAGAGCTTGTTCTGTATATGATCACTTTTTAAATCGAGGCAGGCTACTGACAAACAAGTTGATGTTACAGGAGTTTGTACAGCTCGTCTAAATTCAGACTTTTGCTAATTCTGTGGTCGTTATAACGATCTAATTTGTCAATAAAACCTCCCATTAGGCCAAATGCTGTCTGACGTATTTCATATTCATTGTTAGGCCGTTCTTGGCACACTGAATCTGACTTCGGACTACTCCGTTTACCTGATCAAGATATAGGGCTCACGGCAGGTGTGACTGGTAGACAGGGATGTTTACTCCTCCTAGGCACCTGATCCCACCTCTGGTGTGTCCAGGGGTCCGTGTTTGCCCATCTCTCTAATTTGTATTTTCTATAGGAATTACGAGATTGAATACTCTTCGTTATCTTAGCCGTTTCAATGAAATTAAATTGTGCGTTCTGATGTTTTGCAACTACTGATGTTTGTTTGTTTGTTGTTTTCCGCCACACTTAACAATTTTTTCAGTTATTTGGTGGCGTCCAGTTTTTGTAGGTGGAGGAGAGAACCCAGATACACTGTACCCGGGAAGAGACCACCGACCTTCCGAAAGTACACTGGAAACTTTGTCACGTATATCGGCGCGAGCGAGAATCAAACCCGCGCCGAGTAGAGGTGAGAGGCCTTGTGATTTTGAGCGCAATGCTCTAACCACTCGGCCAAGGAGGCCCTTTAGCTACTGATGGAAGGAATATAACGTGTAAAATACGGGATCACTTTAAACGTAAGTGAACGTTTGTCTATATCCGGTTCTCAGGTACATGTAGTATTTCAACTTCTCAAAAATTACTGGGTAAATTTCAAGATACTGACAATACTTTATTCGATGGACAGTTAAGTTTGTTCGATGAGGGGACGTAACTCTTATTAAGAATTAAGTGGGAGTGAATATTATTCTGAATACCACAAGAAAAGCCAAAATTAATTCAGACTTCAACTTCTTTCTACAACGAAGATTGCATTTGTTCAAATGAAGATCCCCGGACCAAGACGTGTCCACTATCAGGGGTCCAAATATTACATGAAATTCACAGGATCAGTTTAATAAATTTTATCAAACTAATATGCATGGATCACGTGCGTAATGAAATATACTTTATACACTACTTCAGATAATCTGCAAGAGATGTAAAGAAGTTAGATTATTTGTATGTTTTGATAATTAATTATAGGATATTTTGTGAAAAGGGTCATAGGACCGTGATTAGGATTTAAAATGTTTTATAAGGGGAAACGCAACTTCTCAGGTGAGCGATACTGCGTACGGCTTGGTTGTAAACTTGTAATCGTTTATGAAAACATGGGGGAAATTTGACCAACCATCCACGATTGCAATGACCGTTAAATGAGATCAACGATTCTTAATTAATGTGTTGTCCAGTGTCTATTTCTAGGATTGATTTGATATTTCTTGCAATAAGTGAACACGTTACTAGCATTGATGTAGTATACATTTCACAGTTTTGTCTCATAAGTGCTTTTCCACAGATGAAGATTGAACAAGACGCCGTGTCTGATTGTGTTTTATTTGGCAAATCAATATATCAAAGCAAATGATCAAGGAGTTTCTATAATTGAAAGAGGATATATATATATATATATATATATATATATATATATATAATATGTATATATATATATATATATATAAAGAAACTGATTGAATATACTCACTCGATTGGTTGGTTGCTTTACGTCCCGTCGAGATTTTTTTTACTTATATTGAGATGTCACCAATTTGTAGGTGAAGTACCACAGATTTAGACCCATACTTAGCGCTCAAGACCGCAGCATTGGAGGTTCTTTAACGTGCCAACGCCAGTCGTGACACGGGACCTCCATTTTTAAGATCATAACTCGAACTCACCACTTCCCGGTCGTGTAAAGTGTTGAAAAACCGTAAGTTTTGATGCTGTTGATTATTGATTTTGTGATTTCAAATTTACTCATGTTTCTTGGAAGTTTTGAGAATGCGCATTTGATTTACACTTCTTGCATGTGTGACACAATACTCCTGAAGTTTCTCCTTCACATCAGTTAATATTTTCGTGAGGAGTTAAGATCATAAAGAGAGGGGCTTGATAGAACATTTACTGGATCCTGCAATGTATCTCTGTTTAAGAGACAGACAATATATATATATATACATTTTATCATACCAACGTTTAGTATAGAAGATTTTTTCCAAACACACTTAATACAGGATTAATTATGCTATTTAAATTTATGCGAATATTAAGAGTTTTTATCCCACAGGATTATGATAGGATTTTTGTAGGATTTAAAATCCTGCCATTCTCGTATAGAACTCTTTGGCTTTGGAGGATGATATCTTTTATGCTACAAGGATATGTGAGCCCAACCTTAGACTATGACATACTGCTAAAACATCCCACCATATGCACTTTGATTTTTCACTAATCTTTTATCATAAAGGGTAGCAAAAAGTCCGGACTTCGTCGTGTGCGGAGTTAAATGTCGCGCTGTTACATATAAGTTAAATCATTAAAGTAAGAGTTACAAGCAAAATAGTTTTCTATCGTTTAGAAATGTTCATAATGAAATTCCAACGGGCAGAATTTGTCGGGTTGTCAATCTAGACTGCGAAAATCGCAGTGTCATAACTGTTCATCTCCCCTTTTCTTTTAACTTACCATTTGTTCATAACGATTTTTTCATAACGACGAAATGACATTGTTTAGATGTTGTCAAGAAGGGCAATGCGGAACATTTGATAACTATTAAGTTAACATTGACCGATTTTTTCCAAGTCTATTGCACCAAAAGTGTTTCCTTTACAAGCAGTATTGCTGCCGCCCTCTGATGAATATCTAGAAGATTAATGTGACCACATTTTAGGTAGATTGTGTCGGCGGATCCTCAACACGGTTTATCGTTCATCATGATGTTTCATTTGATTTCATTTAGTCAATGTTTATTCAAGAATGATCGTCTAGCTTGTTTCTAGATCATGTGAGTATATTGGAGTACGTGGAAATTTGGCATAAATGCGAATTGTAACGTGGAAATATATATCACGTGTTCCACATTTCTTCTGTGTGTATCAACATTTCGATGTTTATCACATTGTCCCATTGATATCATGTGGTCACGTGGACTAATATGACATAGTATCTCATACTAAGAACTAGATTATACCGGTATTTACAGCCATAAACCTGATATCCACGTTTACTTTGCATAACAACGACCCAGTCCATTATACTACATGTAATCGTGTAATCATAGAATTCCTTTTGCTTTAGATGTATATATTGTAGGCTTGACATTAAAAAAAGTTATTGTTTGGGAGAAATATTACCTGCTTTAAAATATCTAAATTATTAAATAATAATAATTTTAAAAAAAAAGAAAGGAAGAAAGAAAAGAAAAACCACAATCACACAAAAAAAAAAAATATTCAGCGATCTCAAAACAGGTATAAAGTAATGGTGTTTTTGAAATATCATTTGAATTCAATTCTATAAGTAAAATAGAATTGTATTCAAATATCAATGCTATAAAGTAATTGAAATCAGAGAGAGAGAGAGAGAGAGAGAGAGAGAGAGAGAGAGAGAGAGAGAGAGTTTGAGTTTATATGCTTTTGTAAATTGGCCTGAGAGCTATTTACATTGAAAGAAGCAAATCGATGGAGACACGTATTCTTGTTTGTCAGATCCGATCTCACAATTTGTTAAATTTATTCTTTGTTAAGCTTGTGTAAAGCAGATGAAATTAATGACGAGTTTTCCCTGATGCAGGATCTGATCAGGATAAGTATCATTGTAGCAAAAGAAACCTTAGGTTGGCAAAATGCAGGGGAATACTTCCAAGGGTAATCATCTAGAATGGAAGAGTGAAGTACACACCGTGAAGATCTCGGAAAGAATTTCTACAATGCCTTTTGAAATTTAGATTTTTGGAATTATGAATATTTTAGATAAAAGTCCAAATAAACACTTAAATTGAGTGACTTTAAAACATTTAGTCAATAGGAATATTTCATTTCGTATTTGACTGGGTGCTAAAGATAAAAACAATTAAGGTACAGTGGTATTTTTTTTAAAAGTTCGTTGGTAACCAGCAATTTAATTGGCTGATCGACATCCACGTTTCAATGATATTCCATATTCGTAATGCATTGTGACGATCGATTGATCTTTTTAAACAAATTAAACCAATTAAAATCGTTTTAACGAATTGGTAGTATACTAAATTATACAGGATGAATTCAATATGAAAATACTGGATTATAAAGCGTAATAAACAACACGCTACAGCATTATTACAGCTACAGGTCGTGTTTAATTTTACATATTACGTGCCACGATTAATGACGATTATTAACATGGCGTCATAGTTAACGGCTTCTGTGAAAAAGGTCTTTACGATGAAAAATTACAGTCGTTTTTCTTAGTGCATGCACCCTAAATTGATTTTAAGTAAAATGTCTTCAGGCCCGACCGTGTTTGAGGGCGAAGCAAAAAGCATTGGTATCAATATTTATATCCATAACAGATACTAATAAATAAATAGATTTGTATTAGGTGTCAAAGAATCTTAACACATTACGCATTTGATCCGCATATCTATTCACTGAATGCAGAAAATTTAACGTAATCAATGTAAAAAGTGCATTGTGACATACTCAGCGTAGGTGGGATTTATCTAACATCTCAAAACGACGTGAGCTTGGTCAGACGAGATTCAAAATGGCGAAATACATGTCCTCATGCTCGCCATTTTCACCAAAATTTTCAAATTCCATAAGTATGTTTTAATTTTTCATTAGTTTTCTATACATAAGTATTATGTATAAGGAGAACTCTGCTGTCAAGACCAGAAGGGTCTAGAGGGCACCACCCTCTACTATTCACTAGTAGACCAAAATTTTGATTGATTGTCTATTGCTTAACGTCCCGCTGGAGAATTTTTCACGCATATGGAGACGTCACCATTGACGGCGAAGGGCTGCAAAATTTAGGCCTATGCTCGGCGCTTACGGTCTTTGAGCAGGGAGGGATTTTTTACGTGCCACAGCTGCTGTGACACGGGGCCTCGGTTTTTGCGGTCTCATCCGAAGGACCGCCCCATTTAGTCGCCTCTTACGACAAGCAAGGGGTACTGAGGATCCAACATTTCTATTTATTTATTTTTTTTAATTTTTTTTTTTTAATTTGGCAACCCTTCACCGGTAATGGTGACATCTCCATATGAGTGAAAAATTCTCCAGAGGGACGTTAAACAATAGACATTCAACCAACCAATATGATTGAAAGATTCTCAAAGGGACGTAAAACAACCAACTAACCAACACTAATTGATCTTTGACTCCACCGAATCTCTGCATGGTTAACCTTTCAACACTTCTATAATTGAGTCACTCCTATTTCCTGTTTCTCAGGCTCAGCAGTATTTTGCAAGTGAATGAAAGTTAACTTAGGCACTTGCGCTCTGACCTCGTTACAATGCAGTCATGCTGTATTTTGATGTGTTTATCAGATAAAATATAAAAAGTATCACCCGTGTTGTCTGTCAAGTTTAAAAACATTACAATTCCTGTGTTATAAAGTTTAGAAACAGGATATGAAACCTTTAAGCCTTGCTCTGCTTTATGACTTGACATTAGATGATCAAAATTTTATATCAGTCATTTTTGTTGCTATGCGTCCTGCTTGCCATGGTAACAGATTGCTAAATTTGAACAATGATTTTTTATACTTTGAATTATGGTTGTACTTTAACAAAAAATGTAATTTTTAAACAAGTCTTGCACAAAATCGTTTATTATGACATTGTATAATCATGCACTAAAGACTTAAACATAACGCTAAAAGAAAGTAGTTGGATCATACCTCTAATAGATATGTTCTCCACGAAATCTGACATTCTGAACACTCAATAACCAACAGTCAGAAAGCAATGTAACTTTTGACCAATTGCATTAAAAAGCCGCAATAATGGTATTTTAAAACGCATAGCATGGTTGCCAAAGTAACATTTACGCCAATTTATAGATTGGCGTGCTTAGCTCAATTATATACGAGGAAGGTGAAACTAGTGTGTTGAGGGGGCTTCCGTGGCCGAGTGGTTAGAGCATCGTGTTCAAAATCACAAGGCCTCTCACCTCCAGTTGGCGCGGGTTCAATTCTTGCTCGCTCCGATATATGTGAAAAAATTTGCCAGTTTACTTTCGGAAGGTCGGTGGTCTCTTCCCGGGTACATTGTATCTGGGTTCTCTCCTCCACCAATAAAAACTGGACGCCACCAGATAACTAAAAAATTGTTGAGTGTGGCGGAAAATAACAAAAACAAACAAACAAACAAACAAACTAGTGTGTTGACAAAACGTGACAAAGATCCGGAATATAAATGTACCCCAAATCCTGATCGTATCCATGGTGCAATTAAAACGTCATACAGTATTGTAATGCAAGTAATCAATATTACACTAAACAACACCTAGGGGTTAGGAATTCATAGACATTATCATAATCATCAAAATCATCTAAATTTCATTTGTGAGTAAATAGATTTTTGAAATTGATGTAACGAATAATGCATCCGCATATTACATAAAGAACTTTTTTTTTCTTTTTTTTTTTTTTACTTTCAATCAAAATTAAATTTTCAATTAAAAAAAAAAATACTACATCTACTTGTAACAAATACTCTAAAGGGGATCAAATTTTCTACGATAAGGACTTCCCTAGTATCCCGAGCTCGAAGGTTAATAAAGTCTGGAATAATTTAATAGAGTAAACGAATTTGATCATTATTTTCATTATCGTGATTGGGATTTCTCAAAATAGCAAATCAAAGCTTCATAATTTATTAAGACAAAATGGTAGATCAGAAATTAACCTATTGGCGAAACCGGTTATTATTATTATTATTATCATTACATACATGGGTATTATTTTTTAAAAGTTCCAAATCAAATTCTTTCTTATAGTCAACTATGAATTGTTTACAGTACAAATCCTCTCTTTTTAATGGACAAGTTTATCCACTTTCAGTACCACAATATATGCACTTGCATGCAGCATAGGAAAATGTTTTAGATCACAACGTAATTAGCTTAAGTCCGTATACAAATCGCCTTATCTCCATCTATCCATTCATACAATATTTTTATCAGAGAACATTACTAGTAATTATTCTGTAAACTTCATTAAATGTTCTTCATCAGAGATTGATAAATGGAAATGGAAAACTCTAATCAAATCTTGTTCGTTTATGGTATACAATTTAGCATGATTTTTAAATAAATATTGATGAAACCGATCTAAATTGATATTTAACCAGAAGTCTGAATCAGTGATTTTTCCCGTTAACGCGGTGTTGCCGTGCATTTTTACATTAATTTTCTGGGTTAAAAGTGGACAAATGAAGTGCGAGTGACAATGCTTACCACAAATGGCGAGCTTTTTAGTAAATGTGTTTAGCGAAATATTGATTTATTTACGCGAGAGCGCCTTTATCGAATGAATACTCTGTATGTCAATAAATCAATCTATCATCTAAATATAGCCTTAGATTTTTTGTTTTTAAAAGTAAGTTCTTCGATGAATATATATATATATATATATATATATATATATATATATATATATATATATATATATATTATTGGCAACCAAAATGGTTTCCTTTTTGGGGGGGGAGGGGGGATCTGGTTTTGTGTTTTATTTTGTCTTTTTGGGGGTTCTTTTTTATGTTTGTTTTTTTTTTTTCATAAATAAGTTCCTCAATGATTTTATATCTTGATTTATTCACATTGACACTGATTTGACATCAAAGAGTTGTATTTTCATCAGCTTTATATCATATTTAACACAACTGTAGGCGCCAAGGATCAAGGTACAAACACATCAACTACACCCTTCCCTACCGGACGTTTTACTGCTCTTGCAGGGATCTAAAAATCAAGTTAATTTAGTTTGTGTGAGCATGGTATTTATAACGTGTTCACAAAATCAACACCAACTACGAACTATATACATATACGAACTATAGTACATATACATGCACAGACCCCAAAAGTCTTCCTAGTGAAGTGACTTCCACCCCGTGCAATTTTCTCCGCAGGGCAAAACCTATAATACTAATGATTTCCAACTAAAGGTGCATAAAAAATTTATGCACCCAATTGACCAGATATTGATCATTCAAATTATCAAATTATCACTTAAATGTTTTAGAAAAAATATTGAGCCCTCTATTGGGAACTACCTTCGGAAGCCACAAAATTGAACAATCTTGACTCTATGTACAATACCTGAGGATGACTGATTATCGTCCTGTTGCACTTGAGAAAGGGGGTTTCCAAAGGTTTACCCTATGTATCCCATATAAACAGTTATTGTGATCCCCTATTGTGGCCCATCCACCAACTGCGGTCATGATTTAAAGAAAAAGAAGCCCCAACCTGAATCTGCACTACTTGGGGATGCTTGAATATAAATATCACTTATCAAGGCCCTGGTATTCTTGAGATAAAGTTTTTAAAGGATTTTTCCTACATAACCCCATGTAAAATTACTCCACTAATGAGGCCCCATCTGAAGCCCCTCCCCCCGATTTGAACAATTTTGAGTTACTTTTATCTAGGACGCCTCTACGTAAGTTTTGTTCTGGTCCAGTGGTTCTTGAATAGATGGTTCTCTAAAATCGTCATCATAATTTCCCTATTTCTTAATTAAACGCTCAGTATCTCCCCTTTGAAGGGTGTGATCCTTCAATTGAATGATTTTAAATCTTTTTTACAAATCGATGTTTTGTGACAAGATTGGATGAAATTGGTCCAGTGGTTTTGTTAAAGAACTAAAAAAATGTGTAAAATTTAGAAACGGATGGACAGACAGACGGATGACAGAAGTCGACCAGGTGATGATAAAAGCTCACATTAGCTTATAGCTGAACTAATGAGTAATCATCGCCTTGCTGTTCATGAGAAGAAAAGATTTTTAATCCCCTCAAATATATAGTCTATTAATATTAAACTTTGTTGCCCTATTGTGGCCCCATCCTACTCCACGACCATGATTTGATCGAACTTCGTATATCATTTCCACTAATTAAAGCCCTGCTTTTTTGAGAGTTTTAATGATTTCCCTACATATTTCCACTTAAGACTTTGATTCCCTATCGTGTCCCCACCTTACAATTGGGGGCCAGGATTTGGACAATTTTAAATCTGCATACTTTAAGGAAGCTTCCATATAAGATTTGTCTTTTCTGGCCCTGCAGTTCCAGAGGTTTCTGAATTACCCACCCTATTTTAACAAAGTGCTAATTATCTCCCCTTGCAAGGAGGCAAGAGTCCTGAAATGAACAAATCTGATAGTCTTTTACCCAAGAATGCTTTTCGTCAATTTGGATTTGGATCACATTGGCCGAATGGTTTTGGAGAAGATGAAAATGTGAAACGTTTACGGACAGACAGACGGACACACAATAAACGATTAGGAAATCTCACTTAAGCTTTTTGATCAGGTGAGCTGAAATGGCTGCTGTGTTCAAATTGTTCAGAAGAATAATGAGAAAATAGAAATTGTGGTGAAAAGGTCGGCGGCGTTAATTTTGATTTGAGCGATGAATGCACGTCGACTTACATTAAATGTCAAGAGATGGTTGATAATCATTAATCAACTGATAATCAATAAAACGCTCGTGGATCGCGGGCTAATGAGCGATATGACTATGATCTGCGTGTTTTGAACAACTTCAATAACTTTACAAAGGTGTCTTTTACTATAGTAACTGTAAAGTAATTATTAGATTGATACTATACTCTGCAAAAAAAGAAACGCATAATGGATTTTTTAAGATTTTAGTAGATGTATTTTGGATTATGATTTTACAATAAAAAATGTAGATATTCACTAGAATTGTTTCAATTGAAAAAAATTACAGTCCAAACCTTAGATATTGGTGGAAAAAAAGTCAGATCATCACAGTTAAGAACACTTCCTGTCACGTTTAAGTTAGTACCGTGTATGACCACCTCGAG
Source organism: Ostrea denselamellosa (assembly GCA_024699665.1). Taxonomy (NCBI): domain Eukaryota; kingdom Metazoa; phylum Mollusca; class Bivalvia; order Ostreida; family Ostreidae; genus Ostrea; species Ostrea denselamellosa. Next base: position 543,784 of record JAMZEH010000053.1, read on the forward strand.
CTGCCAACACAGTTCTGCATCTCCTTGGCATAGAGTCAATCAATGTTCTTACGTTATTGCGTGGAATTGTTCGCCATTCCTGTTGTAACATTTGACAGAGCTGATCGAGGGTCTGAGGCGGAGGTTGGCGCAGGCACACACGTTTATCCAGTTGGTCCCATAAGTTTCAATCGGATTCAAATCCGGTGATTTGGAAGGCCATGGTAGCATATTAATGTTGTTCTGCTGAAGGTAGTCAATTGTTAAGCGGGCTGTGTGAGGCCTAGCATTGTCATGTTGGAATAACTCCCTCTGTCGGTCAATTACGCGCATAAGGTGAGGTTGGAGAATTTCGTCTCTGTACCTTTGAGGCGTTAAATTGCCCGGGACATGTACCAGTTCTGTTTTACGGTCATTAGAGATCGCCGCCCACATCATGACGCTACCTCCACCGAAGCTATCCACTTCTTGGACACACGAGGAAGAGAAACGTTCATTCCTGCGCCGGTATACACGGATTCTTCCATCACGTTTCTGTAGCAGAAAACGGGACTCATCGCTGAACCAGATTCTACGCCAGTTGCGGAATGTCCAGCCCCTCAATCTGTTGCACCATCGGACTCTTTCTCGTCTGTGTAACGGTGTCAAAACTGCTCCAAAATACGGTCTTCTGGGTCTAATGCCATATTGTCGAAGTCGGTTGCGGACTGTCTGCGAGCTGATTCTTCTCAATCCAGGTATTCCGACTGCAGTAGCTGTTGCAGCAACGGTTCGATTCCGTAGATGAAAGACCCGGATGTAGCGATCTTGTCCAGGAGTTGTAATGCGAGGTCGCCCACTCCTCGGTCGGTCATTAGTAGAGCCAGTCTGCTGGAATCTGTTCCACAGCCGAGAAATTGTGCTCTGATTTACGTTTTCAGTTCGTGCAATCTCACTTTGGGATACACCGGCCTGGAGACGGCCAATGACGATATTTCGAGTAGCAGGGTCCAACCTTGGCATGGCAGCATTTTAACGTTTATGATGAATTCAAGCTTCAAACTTCGTCCTTTTATACGCTTTAATGTAGTGGTTGAATTAAGCACAAAGTTCTCGTGAAAAACGTAAGCCAAATTCCATGGCGATAGAGGTGATGTGCAATTTTAGAGAGTCGCCGAGCTAATTTGGCAGAGAGCCATATCAAATGAACAGACCTTTAAAGTTTCATACTTACCTGTAAAAAATCAATTACTCAATTGACCATTTCAGTTTACCTGGTAAAATACATAATTTGCATTTTTAAAATTTCAAAAGGGCTATGCGTTTCTTTTTTTGCAGAGTATAGTAGCCAGAAAGTCTTAAACTACCAATTTACATCTATCTATATATCTATCTATCTATCTATATATCTATCTATCTATCTATCTATCTATCTATCTATCTATCTATCTATCTATCTACCCATCCATCTATCCATCCATCTATTTATCTATCTATCTATCTATCTATCTATCTATCTATCTATCTATCTATCTATCTATCTATCCATCTATCTATCTATCTATCTATCTATCTATCTATCTATCTATCTATCTATCTATCTATCTATCTATCTATCCATCTATCTATCTATCTATCTATCTATCTATCTACCCATCCATCTATCCATCCATCTATTTGTCTATCCATCCATCTATCTATCTATCTATCTATCTATTTATCCATCTATCTATTTATCTATCCATCCATCTATCTATCTATTTATCTATCTATCTATCTATCTATCTATCTATTCGTCTGTCCAGACGTTCGTCTGTTGTCTGTCTGTTTGAAAGGAATGAGAGTACTCAGACGGAATATTCTTAGCAAACAACTGACAAGAACAGGAAGTGAAGATAAGGAACAGTGATCAATCTAATCAATCAATCAATATTTCTGAAAAATAGATTGTTACTTGATGTTACAGAGATTTCATCAGTCTCGTTTGCGTCTGGCGGAAAACAACAATCAATCAATCAATCAATCTAGTAACGGCTCTGTGGTATGTAATATTAGGAATGTTCAGGCGAGCGCGAATGTCTCGTAGGCTCCCTGACCCATTTTAAGGGTCCTATATGACAGTATGCATAGTTTTCTATCTTTTGATCAGTTTTGTTTGATTTGATCCTTCATATCTAATAATTATAGAGATCTGAAACCCATCATTGGGCACCCCCAGGTGATACACGTGAATCCCAAAACTAAGGGTTCAGTGTGCCTTTACATGTTTCGAGGACTCTCCAACGAGATAGAATTTATCTACATCTGTGTTACGCTTTGAGATGCGCCAATTAAAGTATTCTGACGACCTAAAATGTTCAATAGGCTATGATTGTCACATTTAACAATCTTTTATTAAATAACTTCAAAATCAATAATTTCTTTATCTATTAGTTACTAATTTTGAATATACCTCTCCGATTACTAAGGATGACCGATTGATTGATTTGATTGATTATTCAGTACTTAGACGATTTTCCTATTGTTTGCTGGTTTGTGGCGGTTAGTTTCTATGCTCATTGGTTGCTGGTTATTGCTGCTAATTTCTACGTGTTCATTGGTTGTTGGTTATTGCTGCTAATTTCTACGTGTTCATTGGTTGTTGGTTATTGCTGCTAATTTCTACGTGTTCATTGGTTGTTAGTTATTGCTGCTAATTTTTACGTGTTCATTGGTTGCTGGTTATTGCTGCTAATTTCTACGTGTTCATTGGTTGTTGGTTATTGCTGCTAATTTCTACGTGTTCATTGGTTGTTGGTTATTGCTGCTAATTTTTACGTGTTCATTGGTTGTTGGTTATTGCTGCTAATTTCTACGTGTTCATTGGTTGTTAGTTATTGCTGCTAATTTTTACGTGTTCATTGGTTGCTGGTTATTGCTGCTAATTTCTACGTGTTGATTGGTTGTTGGTTATTGCTGCTAATTTCTACGTGTTCATTGGTTGCTGGTTATTGCTGCAAATTTCTACGTGTTCATTGGTTGTTAGTTATTGCTGCTAATTTTTACGTGTTCATTGGTTGCTGGTTATTGCTGCTAATTTCTACGTGTTGATTGGTTGTTGGTTATTGCTGCTAATTTCTACGTGTTGATTGGTTGTTGGTTATTGCTGCTAATTTCTACGTGTTCATTGGTTGTTGGTTATTGCTGCTAATTTCTACGTGTTCATTGGTTGTTGGTTATTGCTGCTAATTTCTACGTATTCATTGGTTGTTAGTTATTGCTGCAAATTTCTACGTGTTCATTGTTTGCTGGTTAGCGGTTACTGGCTTCTGCAGACTGATGGGTTGATGATTAGTGACTGTTAGCTTCTACGTGTTCATTGTTTGCTGGTTAGTGACTGTTAGCTTCTAAAGGATTATTGGCTGCTGGTTAGTGACTGCTGGTTAGTGACTGCTGGTTAGTGGCCGCTGGTTAGTGGCTGCTGGTTAGTGACTGCTGGTTAGAGACTGCTGGTTAGTAGCTGCTGGTTAGTGATTGCTACCTTTTACGTGTTCATTGACTGTATACTGGTTAGTGGCTGTTAGTTTCTACATATTCATTGGTTGCTGGCCAGCCGCTGTTAGCTTTTACGTGTTCATTGCTGCTGGTTGTTGCTGCTAGTTTCTACGTATTTATTGGTTGCTGGTTTGTGTATGCTGCTGGTTAGTGTCTGCTAGCTTCTATGAGCTTACTGTTTGCTGGTTAGTGGCTGCTAGCTTCTATGAGCTTACTGTTTGCTGGTTAGTGTCTGCTAGCTTCTATGAGCTTACTGTTTGCTGGTTAGTGTCTGCTAGCTTCTATGAGCTTACTGTTTGCTGGTTAGCGTCTGCTAGCTTCTATGAGCTTACTGTTTGCTGGTTAGTGTCTGCTAGCTTCTATGAGCTTACTGTTTGCTGGTTAGTGTCTGCTAGCTTCTATGAGCTTACTGCTTGCTGGTTAGTGTCTGCTAGCTTCTATGAGCTTACTGTTTGCTGGTTAGTGTCTGCTAGCTTCTATGAGCTTACTGTTTGCTGGTTAGTGTCTGCTAGCTTCTATGAGCTTACTGTTTGCTGGTTAGTGTCTGCTAGCTTCTATGAGCTTACTGCTTGCTGGTTAGTGTCTGCTAGCTTCTATGTGTTTATGAGCTGATGGCTAGTAGCTGCTTGCTTCGGCCCAGTAGATGAAATGTTTGGTATATGTGAATAGATACATTGGGCAACCCCATTTGAACAACATCAAACAAACTTTCACCACAACCTGACATTCACTAACAATCGAATTTGCAAATTTTACGTACTGGATCGAATTATGGTATTCTCGAAGTTATGTGTACTTCTTCAGTACGATGGATAATTGCCAGGAACATTTGTCATACAATCAACACGGCAAAATATTGATTGAGATGATGCTTTCTCCTAGTATAAAAATCATGTAAAACTTTTGTAGGATTACACGTATTTAAGTATCCTGTTCCAATACTTAAAATGCATTATTATTGCCTTTGGGATCTTCAATGTATGCATTAGTCTTGATAAATAAAACAGAGAGCTCATTGAGAACAGTAGATTGGGGTTTCTTTCTCACGTTCATGAATTACATAACAGTTTGTTTGTTTTACTCTGTGAAAATATTCGACAGACCCAAAATATAAAAAATTAACATGATATTGTGAACTTTTCTGCCTCTATTGGGGCCGTTTCAGATACCATGCCTTTCTCAAAGATAACAAATCAGAAAAATCATTTTCTTCTCCTTACATTTCATTATACACCATTGTGCACTTTATTACGCCATTTTTATTATAAAAAAAGTATTTAAAAAATCTAAGCGATAGACGTATGACGGAAATAACGATCAATATGCAAACTAATAGAGAAAATGCGGCTTATTTTAAATCTTATTGAATTAGTATATCCCCTTCTGTAACAGTTTAACAGTTTCTCTGTTTCTCTTGAAAACAAGGACAGAAATAATGTTATATATATATATATATATATATATATAGGCAGCAAAAAATAGGACACCAGTTGAAATTAAAACAAACAAAAACAAACAAACAAAAAAAACCAAAACAAAACAAAAAAAACCAAAACAAACAAAAAAAACAAAAAAACAAAGCAAAACTTATGCTCCAAAATAATTTGAATGTAAGCAAGTTCAGCAAATCAAATTTAAACTTTCAATGTTGATTTTGTTAAAATATTTCTATTCTGATAAGATGAATTCTAAAATTCACCGACATGTTGAGAAAATCGAAGGTTTTGTAATCGAATATTTCAAAGTATTAAATTTACGTTCTATAGTAAATGTAAGTTTCAAAGATATATTTTACAGTAAATCAAAGTTATATTCCACAGAAGATCAAAGTTTCATAGAAAATCAAAGTTTCAGAGTTGTGATTTACAGTAAATCAAAGTTACAAAGTTATGTTTGTTTGTTTGTTTTACGTCCGTCGATAATTTTTCGCTCATATTGAGACGTCACCAGCTGTAGGTGAAGTACCACAAATTTAGACCTATGCTTAGCGCTCAGGGCCGTAGCCTACCATGACACGGGACCTTCGTTTTTAAGGTCATATCCGAAAGACCCGTGATTCTAAATGCCTAGCGTTTGGCGAAGGAGCAATCATTACCCATTTTTCGTCTTAGGTTTGACGCGGCCATGGTATGAGCGGGGCTCGAACTCACGACCTCCCGGTTACGAAGCGAACGCTCTAACCACTGAGCTACCACGACCGGCACAAACACAAAGTTATGTTTTACAGTAAATCAAAATATCAATGGTTTCACTGCGTTTATCAACTACAGTTTTTACAGTATCATGTCAAAGTTTTACTTTTATGATTTACAATACTACTGACTAGTTCAATCGCAAACTCTGAAAAAGGAACAACAATGACAAACAACAAAAAGAACAACAACGACAACCAACAAAAGCAGCAACAACCAACAAAAGAAACAACAACAACCAACAAAAGGAACAACAACAACCAACAAAAAAACAACATTGACAACCAACAAAAGAAACAATATTGACAACCAACAAAAGAACAACGACCACGTCAACCAACAAAAGAAACGACAACTAACTACAGGAACAACAATAACAACCAACAACAGAACAAGAATGACAACAAACAAACGGAACAGCAACAACAAACAACAAAAAGAACAACAATAACGACAACCAACGAAAGTAGCAACAACGACAACCAACTAATGGAACATCAACAAGCAACAAAAGGAACAACAACAACGACAACCAAATAAAGGAACAACAACGACAACCAACTAAACGAATAACAACATTGACAACCAACAAAAGAACAACGACCAACTAACGAAACAGCAACAATGACAACCAAACAAAGGAACAGCAAAAAAGACAACTAACGAAAGAAGCAAAAACGACAACCAACAAAAGCAATAATGACATCTAACTAAAGAAATAAACAACAACCACCACTAACGACAACCAACTAAAGGAACAACATCCAACAAAAGAACAACAACGACAACCAACTAAAGTTTATCAATTACACTTTTTACAGTAGTGTACCTATAATTTACAATAACACTGATTAATTCAAACGCAAACTCTGAAAAAGGAACAATGACAAACAACAAAACGAACAACAACGATAACCAACAATAGGAAAAATAATAACGACAACCAACAAAAGGAAAAACAACCAAGAAAAAGAAAAAGCAACAACAACCAACACAACAACAACAACAACGGCAACCAACTAAACGAAACTAAAAAACAACAAGAACTAACTAAAGGAACAACAATAACAACCAACGAAAAAAAAAACAACAACCACAATCAACAAAATGAACAACAACCAACAAAACGAGCAACAACAACGACAACCAAGAGAGGAGCATCAACAACATGTATGTCACATGTCATTTACGTCACAGAGAGTCACTTTGCGTCGGGGAACCTATATATAACTGTATTTCATACATGCATGTCTCTGAAATTTTCCTCTAGCGCCCCGTTGTTACCGGTCTCTCTCCGTCTAACAGTGATATATCACATCAGAAATGTCCTTTGAACTCTTGACATTTTTTCAGACTTTAATTAACTTCAAAAAGACTAGGAATGTCAATCACTGCGACTTTCTCAGCTCCCTAACATCGTGGTATATTGAAATAATCGATTACTGCAGAATTTCTCTCTAAGTTCAAGGTTCGTTGGGAGCTCGGGTCAGATCATGTGTCTGAATACTATTGATCAAAATTACGCCAAATATTCTTTTTCTAAATAGCGGAAGAAAGTTTCAATTTTTAACCATGTCTTGAAATATTTTGCTGATTTCTGAAATATAGTTAATTTATTGTACTCTATAAGCTACATGTACTAATGCAGAATGACGCGAACTGTTTCTTTGTTTGATATACTATCCATTCCATAAAAATCTTCTGTTAATTTTGATTAAGAAGATTTTGCTGAGTCCACATAAAAACCGTGAAATAAATTGCCAGATCTATCATCAGCATGGCCACCACAAAAATAGCAATGCACGTTCTGGTGCTGAATAAGAAATACGCGAATTAGAGCATAATTAGAAACTACTGATTGAATGGGACGATTACGTGAATTTTCATGAATAAATTTTTTACATCAGGAATCTAATTGTTTGAACAGATTTATTTCGTCTACTGCTGCTGTTCAGTATAAATATATTCAAATGCCAGCTGTGTACATTGACGATTTAATTAGTCTTCTAATGAATATCCTATAACAATTATTCGTTATTAAAAATAGTACAAATGTTCTATTGAAATAATTTCAGCTGTCGCTACCTTTAAATGGCCTGTGCGACCAGATTTCAGCGACGATGATAAATTTTTCGTATGTTGCACTTTAAAAAAGAATGAAATCTATATTACAGATGATCGATTGGTATAGTGCTTAGTTATCGAGTCATAATATACCTCAGGCTGCATCGTAGCTTGACTTTGAAATAAAATTTTATTTCTTTAAACAATAAAAATAGTCTATTCATCATGGAAATGGTGGTTTTATACATGATTTAATGAACCTTCGTTATAAGGAGATAGATCCTTAATTAATAAATAGTAACTACACGAGAGAGAGAGAGAGAGAGAGAGAGATGTCTATAAAATTTATTTAAAAAACTTATCATGGTTTTTTATCTATTGCTGATTGAATTTGATTGAAACTGCAGATTTGTCGAATAAAAAACCTTACCTATTTCTGTTTCAGTGTATTTAATTTCTCAATAAAACATCATTCAACTTTAGAAACACACTGTTGTACGTCATTTGTACTGAAAACATTGGAAATACAAGGTAATTTCTGCATGGGGTCATTTCCACGTACACTTCCATCAAGGTATTTGGAAAATTGCATTACCTTAAACTAAATTCTGCGTATGCAATGAAAAATTGACGCAAATGGAACGGAAAGGACACAATAAAGATAAATCAAGACCTATAACATGTGTGGACCTGTGTCACCGTCCCATATTCATTAAATAAAGATAAATCAAGACCTATAACATGTGTGGACCTGGTCACTGTCCTATATTCATTAAATAAAGATAAATCAAGACCTATAACATGTGTGGACCTGTGTCACCGTCCTATATTCATTAACACTACCTAGTGTTCAGCATCATCTTCAGATGTAGACATCTCAGATAAAAGCAGGCAAAGTATATCTCTTCAGATGTAGTCATCTGTGGGGGGGGGGAGCTACAGAGTACACAAAATATGCACCGTCGATACCATAAATTGCAAAAAGAAGGCGAAGTCAAATATGGTAAAAATCGTAATAAAAATTTGTAAACGTTGCTCATAATATGAAGTGCACATCTTCAATATGCATACAACCACTGTGCAAAGTTTGAATAATATTGGTAGGGTAGTTTTTGAGTTACAAATCACATGAAGTATGCAGTGGTTAGAACATTGCGCTCAAAATCACATGGTCTCTCACTCCTAGTTGGCGCAGGTTCGATTCTCGCTCGCACCGATACATGTAAGAAAGTTTGCCAGTTTAATATCGGAAAATCGATGATTTTCCCCGGGTATCTGGGTTCTCTCCTCCACCAATAAAAAAACTGGACGCCACCAGATAAATTGATTTGTTTGTTTGTTTGTTTGTTTACAGCCGCCTGAGCAATTTTTCAGCTATCCGGCGGCTGTAGATAAATTGAAAAATTGTGGAGTGTGGCGGAAAACAACAAACAAGCAATCAATCAATATGCATTCATAAGCGCGACTGGCGGACAGAGTGGAGCGGCTATTTAACCTGTTGTCACACGTGATACAGGTAAAAATCCTATATAGACAAGAATTTAAGAATTCATGTTCTTTCTCAAACCAGTCCATAAAGAAATTATTCCTGTCATATTTTCATTTTAAACCTGTAACAAAAAAAACCTGTTCATTGATTATCTTAGTTAACTATCGCCTGTAACTTGCAACTTCAGCAACTGCATATATGGCCCATTTAGACTGTAACTGTGATTTTGGAAAGGAAGAAAAGGTTAATGAGTTATATCTAATTATGATGAGGGCATCCTGGCAACTCGTGACCTCTTTCTTAAACCTGCACTTGCGCAGGAACATTTAGATATATTTCCTCACATTCAAAGCAGAATGGTGTAAAATCCAGACCATCAATGCACATAGCCAGTTCCTATCACAAATTACTGAAATCAAATCTACCATTATTTGATGATAGTCTGCTAAACTGGCAAGCATTTTGGAATGTCAATCTACATTCATGACAATTGTAAAATGTTCAGCTATTTGAACAATAAAGCTCATGGCATTGCTGTTCAGGGTGTAGCTGGTTCACCGTTGCCAAATGGCACATACAACTACTACCAAGCTATAGAAATTCCCAGAGAAAGATTTGGTCAGACACACACAATTACGAACGCTTACATTCACAATTTGATAGAACTCCCCGCACCAAAGTCAAACTTGAACAGTTTGGGCAATTTTTCAGACACCATTGAAGGACTAGAATCTTTAGGGATAGAAGACGAAACATGTTTTGGTACAATCCTCACACCAATTATCTCCAACAAATGACCCCGTGAGGTGCATAAAACATTACGAGGAGAAAGGGAAATGATGACTGGGACCTCAACTCTTTAAGATGCTCCATTAAAAAAAGAACTCGATGTGCAGGGTGCTGGACAGTTAGGAACGAAGACAATAAACCAGAAGTGATACCTACTCCTTCCTTTGGAACCAAGACATATAACAAAGGAAGACAAAATGAACAGAAATCAGAAAAAAGAAGTGCCTATATTGTGAGGACCTTCATCATCCAAATTCACGCACAATTGTTCAAGACACAGTGAAACACTTGAAGATTGTAAAAAAGAAAACATTCTGTTTCAGTTGCTTTGGTAACCACAGAGTCGAACAGTGCACGTTGCAGAATCGATGCCGCGCATTTGAAAAACGACACTCTACAAATATTTGTAATGCAGAGAAAGTGATACAACCGACAACTTACAAAACTAATGATGACCCTACATCGTCAGTGAACCATATCAACTCACAGAGGATGCAACAAAAAAACCAATATCTGTAGTAAATTTACACTCTAGAGCTTCGAAACTGTTTTGTTAAAGACCGCTATACGAGGTAGCACCTATCAGATATAGAAATATTTGCTATGACACCCAATATATATTTAGACAAGGCAGCTCAGAGGTCCTTTATCAGTCAAGATTTAGCGGAAAACTTTAACTTTAAACCAATCCACACTGACAAAAATATAATTTCTGGATTCGAAAAAACATCTACAAGAACTCGTCAGTTGAATGTTTCTAAAATATCATTCATTGCTGACGACTGAGAGAATATCCCACTATCAATGTTCTCATAGTACCAGGAAGTTCAGTCAAGACGTGCTTCAGTGATATTCCAAAATTAAACACGTGCAAAAATTAAAACTAACAATGCCACTATATGGAAATGACAACTCTCACATCAAAATGCGTATTGAAGCCGATCATTGCTGGGATATTATAAGAGACGTCATTAGAGGAAACGGACCATAAGCTTTTAATTCAAAAACTAGGTTATCTACTTTTAGCTCCCACCAAAAAATCAAAATAAATCAAGATACAGCATTTTCCGATACGAAAGTCTTTAGTATTCACACAAAAGAAGGTGACATGGAAAAAGTCTGGAATTTAAAATTATTTGTTATCAAATATGAAGAGGAAACATCGAAGCTGGACGAATACCAGAAAAACTA